>JBANQN010000153.1:40000-42500 GCA_037074985.1 Solanum bulbocastanum | reverse complement strand
TTCATTTTGACTACTTTAGTATATTTTCTCATACTAATTTCTACTCTACCTTCCCGGAGTTCATTCTCCGGGTAACTCCATTTAAATTATTCTGGTGGATTCTTTCCAATCTACTTCCTTTATGATTTCGTTCGAAATCATATAAAGACAATTCCTATTTGATATAGCTATTTGTGCAAGTATTTTACGGTTAAGAAGCAACTGTCTCTTGTACAGATCGTGTATTAATCTACTATAACTATAGGATACTCCCCTTTCGCGAATTACTGCGTTTATCCTAGTGATCCACAAACGACGAAAATCTCTCTTTTTCCTATCCCTATCCCGATGAGCCGAAACTAAAGCTCTTATTTTCTGTTGAGTAATAGTTCTAGTAAGCCTTGAATGAGCCCCTCGAAAGCTTGATGCAAATAAACGAATTTTTGTTCTACGTCTCCGAGCTATATATCCCCGTTTAATTCTGGTCATTGAATAAATGAAACTTTGACGAATAACTAATTGATTGCCTTTCTTTCAGTTATTCTTTTCCCCCTTCCTAGTCTATTAATAACAAAACGGATTTTTCCAATGTATAAAATCAAAATTCCAATGGCTTTGGCTACTCTAACCTTCCCGACCACGATTTTTTTTTTAGGTATTTCACTGCGAAATAAGACAGAACTAAGAAATTGTATTTTCCTAGGTATCAAAAATATAGTAAATAAAAGAAATAAAAAAAGAAATAGTGGGTTCCTTCGTTTCTATGGTTACTTCTTAAACGGTGAGGTCTTCTCTATACACCGGAGCCTTTACTTTATACTTTAATTTACTATTTAATCAACTAATTGATGTTATTGGGAACTTGTATAGTTCACACGCTTTGGCTCTACCCATGAATTATCCAGTAATAGGTCTTTCACAATCAGATCTACCTATACAGTAACGGTATTTAATTATGAAAGTTTGCTGGGTAGCTGACCCTCTTAGTCCGTTCTTGCCAGATTGGGAGCCTACCTAATCTTTATGTTTTATGCTTTTTAAATAAGATTTCCTCCGCTTAATGGATAACCATTTGTTACCAATGGAGAATTTCTTATCATCTTAAATTCAGGTGATTGGATTTACACCAACGGAAACCATAAACTTCATACACAATAGAGGGATATGGTAGAGTTTTTTTTTTTTAATAATGGATGGAGTTCCTTTTTCCATCCTATCCCATTCACCGGTACTGATCATTGATACTGTAAAAGTAGTTTTCTTGCTTTTGTGCCAGCTCATGATCTAAACGAGTCGCACATACACCCTAGTACATGTTCCTCGACGCTGAGGGCACCCCCGAAGAGCGGGGGATTTCGTGACATTTCTGATTGGCTGTCTTGTATTTCTAATAAGTTGTTTAATAGTTGGCATGTTGAATCGTATACATAATATGATGGGTTGGTTTAGATTGATCCTAACCGAATGATGGTGAATTACTTCTATTTAATAGAATATTCAATTCGAAGATAAAATCTCAAATCACAGATTTGCGCGAAATCCATGTTATTTTCCTTGAACCGCTACAAAATCAACAATTCCATAAGCTTGGGCTTCTGTTGCTGACATAAAAATATCTCTTTCCATATCTTCGTGTACAACCCAGAAGGGTTTGCCCGTTCTTTCTGCATAAACCCTTGTGAGGGTTTCACGCAGTTTCATCAGTTCTACCGCTTCCATGACAAATTCGCCTACTTGTGCCATATAAAAAGCACTATAAGGTTCATGTATCATTACCCTGATGATATAACAAAATAAAAGCTTCCTCTATCTCGCATGATAAAGCAAAGAGAAAAGAAAGATAAAGAATAGAAAAAAGATAGAATTGAACAACCGTACAGGCATCTTTTGTGCATACGGCTCTACAAGAAAATTGACCCCCCTCCTTTCTATTGAAGAAAGAGAAAATAGAATCTATCAGACTCAGATGGGTAAATAATCAAATTGCCATCCTTCCTTTCGGAGGAGTTCAAAAATACTATGATGGCTCCGTTGCTTTATATGTTTATTTTTTCTTTTTTTTGTCTGTGATTCAGCAATCCCAAAGTTTCTTTTTAATCCGATCAAATAAGGAAAAAATATTTTTTTTTCGTACTCTTTCATAACATAAATATTGTTAAGAACTCTCCGGCATGAAAACAAAAAAGTTTGTGACGCTGAACTGAATTCCCGATAGATAAGAGAAAATCGGAAATACCCCTTATCTCATACTACTCTCTCGATACAGAATCTAATGTTTTGAAAAAAAAAACAATACAAAAATTTCTCATATCGAATTCGAAGTGCCATGCTATTATTACTTAGTATTCATATGGCGAAGGCATAGTCTTCTTTTTTCTCTCAAATAAAAACCTCATTGGCGCCAAGCGTGAGGGAATGCTATACGTTTGGTAAGTTGTCCTCCGGCCAGGATAAAAGATCCCATTGAAGCAGCTAATCCTATGCATATTGTATGGATATCTGGTCGCACAAATTGCATAGT
>JBANQN010000153.1:27500-32500 GCA_037074985.1 Solanum bulbocastanum | reverse complement strand
TGTGGCGTTTTTATAAGATATCCACGATTTCTCTCTATTTGTAATCCAATACAAAAATCAATTGGTTCCGTTAAACTAGCTATATGTTGTGTATTATCAACGATTTCCACATAAGGTGGCAAGATGATATCTTGAGCAGTTACATATCCAGGACCCTTGACACAAATAGACGCGTCAGAAGTTCCATATAAATTACTTCTCAATACAATCTCTTTCAAATTCATTAAAATTTCATGTACCGATTCTTGAATGCCCGTTATGGTAGAATATTCATGTGGTACTTTCTCAGATTTTACACGTGTGATACATGTTCCTTCTATTTCCCCAAGTAAAGCTCTTCGCATCGCAATGCCTATTGTATCGGCTTGGCCTTTCATAAGTGGAGACAGAATAAAGCGTCCATAATAAAGGCGTTTACTGTCTGTTCTTGATTCAACACACTTCCACTGTAGTGTCCGAGTAGATACTGTTACTTTCTCTCGAACCATAGTACTATTATTTGATTAGATCATCGAATCTTTTATTTCTCTTGAGATTTCTTCAATGTTCAGTTCTACACACGTCTTTTTTTCGGAGGTCTACAGCCATTATGTGGCATCGGAGTTACATCCCGTACGAAAGTTAATAGTATACCACTGCGACGAATAGCTCGTAATGCTGCATCTCTTCCGAGACCGGGACCTTTTATCATGACTTCCGCTCGTTGCATACCTTGATCCACTACTGTACGGATAGCGTTTGCTGCTGCGGTTTGAGCAGCAAACGGTGTTCCTCTTCTCGTACCTTTGAATCCAGAAGTACCAGCTGAGGACCAAGAAACTACTCGACCCCGTACATCTGTAACAGTGACAATGGTATTATTGAAACTTGCTTGAACATGAATAACTCCCTTTGGTATTCTACGTGCACCCTTACGTGAACTAATACGTCCATTCCGACGCGAACTAATTTTCGGTATAGCTTTTGCCATATTTTATCATCTCGTAAATATGAGTCAGAGATATATGGATATATCCATTTCATGTCAAAACAGATTCTTTATTTGTACATCGGCTCTTCTGGCAAGTCTGATTAGCCCTGTCTTTGTTTATGTCTCGGGTTGGAACAAATTACTATAATGCGCCCCCTCCTACGGATTAGTCGACATTTTTCACAAATTTTACGAACGGAAGCTCTTATTTTCATATTTCTCATTCCTTACCTTAATTCTGAATCTATTTCTTGGAAGAAAATAAGTTTCTTGAAATTTTTCATCTCGAATTGTATTCCCACGAAAGGAATGGTGAAGTTGAAAACCTAATCCTTCAAATCTTTGTTGTGGAGTCGATAAATTATATGCCCTTTGGTTGAATCATAAGGACTTACTTCAATTTTGACTCTATCGCCTGGCAGTATCTGTATAAAACAAAGTTCCTTTGAGGTATCAACTAATGCGAAAGATATTAGACAACTCTCCCCCCTTTTTTTCTTTTTCGCAAATAGGAAGTTTCGAATCCAATTTGCATATTATAAAGGATTACCAGATATAACACAAAATTTCTCCACCTATTCCTTCTAGTCGAGCCTCTCGGTCTGTCATTATACCTCGAGAAGTAGAAAGAATTACAATCCCCATTCCACCTAAAATTCGCGGAATTCGTTGATAATTAGAATAGATTCGTAGACCAGGTCGACTGATTCGTTTTAAATTTAAAATATTTCTATAGGGTCTTTTCCTATTCCTTCTATGTCGCAGGGTTAAAACCAAAAAATATTTATTGTTTTCTCGATGTTTTCTCACGTTTTCGATAAAACCCTCTCGTAAAAGTATTTGAATAATATTTTCGGTAATATTAGTAGATGCTATTCGAACCACCCTTTTTCGATCCATATCAGCATTTCGTATAGAAGTTATTATCTCAGCAATAGTGTCCCTGCCCATGATGAACTAAAATTATTGGGGTCTCCAAATTTGATATAATCAACGTGTTTTTTACTTATTTATTTTTGAATATGATATGAATTATTAAAGATATATGCGTGAGACACAATCTACTAATTAATCTATTTCTTTCAAATACCCCACTCGAAACAGATCACAATTTCATTTTATAATACCTCGGGAGCTAATGAAACTATTTTAGTAAAATTTAATTCTCTCAATTCCCGGGCGATTGCACCAAAAATTCGAGTTCCTTTTGGATTTCCTTCTTGATCAATAACAACTGCAGCATTGTCATCATATCGGATTATCATCCCGTTGTCACGTTTGAGTTCTTTACAGGTACGCACAATTACAGCTCTGACTACTTCTGATCTTTCTAGGGGCATATTTGGTACTGCTTCTTTGATCACAGCAACAATAACGTCACCAATATGAGCATATCGACGATTGCTAGCTCCTATGATTCGAATACACATCAATTCTCGAGCCCCGCTATTATCCGCTACATTTAAATGGGTCTGAGGTTGAATCATTTTTTTAATCCGTTCTTTGAATGCAAAGGGCGAAGAAAAAAAAAGAAATATTTTTGTCCAAAAAAAAAGAAACATGCGGTTTTCTTTCATATCTAAGAGCCCTTTCTACATTTTTTCTATTACATTACGAAATAATGAATTGAGTTCGTATAGGCATTTTGGATGCTGCTAGTGAAATAGCCCTTCTGGCTATATTTTCTGTTACTCCACCCATTTCATAAAGTATTCGCCCCGGTTTAACAACAGCTACCCAATATTCAGGGGATCCTTTTCCTGAACCCATACGTGTTTCTGCGGGTCTTAGTGTAACTGGTTTGTCTGGAAATATACGTACCCATATTTTTCCACCACGACGTGCATTTCGTGTCATTGCCCGTCGGCCTGCTTCTATTTGTCGAGATGTAATCCAAGCAGGTTCAAGTGCCTGAAGAGCATATTTACCGAAAGAAATACGATTACCTCGAGAAGATATTCCCTTCATTCTGCCTCTATGTTGTTTACGGAATCTGGTTCTTTTGGGGTTATAGTTGATGGTTGGTTCTGAATTCCATCTCTACTACAGAACCGGACGTGAGAGTTTCTTCTCATCCAGCTCCTCGCAAATAAAAGGATTCAAAAAAATTCAATTTGAATTAAGCTAGAATAGTCAATCTTAAGTTAAGATATATATGTATTTACTGAGTAATACCTTGAACGTGGGCTTCTTTGAGATTTCATTAAATCTATTAGTAATTTGTATATCTTGTTTGAATAGATAACTAAACTTTGTAGTTTTCTAAAGAGAAATAAAAAAAATTGTATTATTATACCAAATCCTTATTTTGTCCTTTATTGTATTGTCCTAAATTTTGCAATAAAAAAAGTTTTCGCGGGCGAATATTTACTCTTTCAATCCCTATTTCATTTGTAGGGTTAACTCGTGACTTCTCAGATCTCAGAATACATGAATTAATCTCTGGTTCGTTCCGCCATCCCGACCAGTGAATCATTAAGATTCCTTTTTCAATAGAATCTTTTGCATTCACAAGTTCCGTCGTTCCCATCACTTCTTACTTAATGGTTAGGTCCGAATTCTACAATGGAGCTCAGAATCAAATTGGTTCTTGAGTCAATTTTCTCAGTCTTTATTGGCTCGAAGCTCTTGATTTTTTGTTCTATTTCTATAAGAAGATTCTTTTTAGTATGGTATGAATGCGTATTGATGCTTTATTACACTGCCTTGTATGAGATTACTCATAGACCTTACATATTGGAATTTTATATCATTGGTATTCTTTTTCTCTCTTTCTCTCATCCTTCCGTTTATCCACATCTTTTTTGTCTATTTTGCTTTACAACTTAGAATCAGATTTTTTTGTTTATGCAAAAGATTTCAGTTGCTACAAAGATATGACCTATATATCATATCTTGACTGGTTCTTTAGATCCAGATAATGCGAAGTGATGGGTTGGTTATTAGTTCTATAGTTTTTAGTTCATACTATGTGGGCTGGGCTTTTTTAATCCTAACCCTAACAAAACCAACGAGTCACACACTAAGCATAGCAATTATATCAAATGGTCAATCGAATTTTTATTCAACCTTATAGAATTAAGAATTAGAAATGTTCCCCTTGATTAGAAAAAGAATGAATTGGTCTTTTTTTTTTGTTCAATCATTGGATAGAAGGGAAAGACAAGTAGTAAAATTATTCCTCGTCTAGAAATATCCAAATTTTGATGCCCAATATTCCATAGATAGTTCGAACTGTATAAGAGCAATAATCAATTTTAGCTCGAATCGTTTGTAGGGGAACCCTGCCTTCTCTGATCCATTCGACACGTGCAATTTCTTTTCCGTCGATACGCCCCGCAATTTGTATTTGAATTCCTTTTGTATCCGCTTGTTCTGTTAATTCAATAGCCTTTTTCATTGCTTTTCGAAATGAAACTCTATTCTTTAATTGTCCAGCTATAAATTCTGCAAGAATATTAGGGTTTCCGTAAGGTTTTGCAATTCTTGTGACAGCAATGTTCAGTTTTCGGTTTACACATTAAATTCTTTTTGTAAGGTCATTTGTAATTCTTCGATTCCGCGCGGTCGACTTTCTATTAATAATTTTGGGAATCCCATAAAGATTATGACCTGGATCAGATCGATTCTTTTTTGAATCTCTATACGTGCAATTCCCTCGATGCCAGAGGACGTTCTCATATTCTTTTGTACATAATTCTTGATACAATCTCTTATTTTTTTATCTTCTTGTAAACCCTCAGAATAATTTTTGGGTTGTGAAAACCAAAGGGAATGATGACCTTGGGTTGTACCCAGTCTGAAACCAAGTGGATTTATTTTTTGTCCCATAATCCCCCGCTATTATACATATCACGATACGTCATAGCTGTAGATTTTTTTTTCCATCTCGTTTTTTTTAAGGAAGACATCTCGCCATATTCATCATCTAAAGATATATCTTTCATTACAATAGTTATATGACAGGTCGATCTTTTTATCGGAAAACTACGTCCTCGAGCTCGAGGTTTCAATTTCTTCACAGTAGTAC
>JBANQN010000152.1:50000-65000 GCA_037074985.1 Solanum bulbocastanum | reverse complement strand
CCAAAATCGAGTTTAAATGTGAAGGGTCTTTCTTTATTTTCAGACCAAGAACAGAGAAGAGCGAAGTCAGAAAACAGAACGAAATTTGTAAAATTTGTATTCAATGCAATTGATCCTAATGAGCCAAAATCGGGGAAAAAATCGATTGGAATAAAAGAAATCAGTAAAAAAGTACCTCGCTGGTCCCATAAATTAATCACCGAATTGGACCAACAAATGGGTGAATTTCAAGATCGCGCATCAATTGATCATCAACTTCGTTCAAGAAAAGCCAAACGTGTAGTTATTTTTACTGACAACAACGCGACTAACGATCCTGAGGAAGAAGTGGCTTTAATAAGCTATTCGCAACAATCAGATTTTCGGCGAGGTATAATTAAAGGCTCTATGCGGGCTCAAAGGCGCAAAACATTTATTTCGAAACTATTTCAAGCAAATGTACATTCCCCCCTTTTTGTCGACAGAATAACCCCCCTACGTCTTTTTTCTTTTGATATCTCTGAACTAATTAAACCAATTTTTCGAAATTGGACAGGTAAAGAGAGAGAATTCAAGATTCTAGAGTCTAGAGAAGAACAAACAAAAAGAGAAGAGAAAAAAGAAAAGGACAAAAAAGAGGATAACAAAAGAAAGGAACAAGCACGGATAGCGATCGAAGAAGCCTGGGATAACATTCCTTTTGCACAAATAATAAGAGGTTACATGTTAATAACTCAATCAATTCTTCGAAAATATATTCTATTACCTTCATTGATAATAGCCAAAAATCTCGGGCGTATGTTATTCTTGCAACTTCCTGAATGGTCTGAAGATTTGCAGGAATGGAATAGAGAAATGCAGATTAAATGTACTTATAATGGTGTTCAATTATCAGAAACAGAATTTCCCAAAGATTGGTTGAGAGACGGGATTCAGATCAAAATTTTATTTCCTTTTTGTCTGAAACCTTGGCATATATCTAAACTGTACCCCTCCCGCGGAGAGCTAATGAAAAAGAAAAAACAAAAAGATGATTTTTGTTTTTTAACAGTTTGGGGAATGGAAGCTGAACTTCCCTTTGGTTCTCCCCGAAAGCGCCCTTCCTTTTTTGAGCCCATTTTTAAGGAACTCGAAAAAAAAATTGGAAAATTCAAAAAGAAATATTTTCTAACTCTAAAAATTTTAAAAGGAAAAACAAAATTATTTAGAAGTGTTTCAAAAGAAACCAAAAAATGGTTTATCCAAAGTATTGGATTTCTAAAAAAAATAAAAAAAGAACTTTCAAAAGTAAATCCAATTGTATTATTTAGATTCAAAGAAATATCTGAATCCAATGAAACAAAAAAAGAAAAAGATTATCTAATTAGTAATCAAATAATTAACGAATCATTTAGTCAAATTGAATCTGGAAATTGGCCAAATTCTTCACTGATAGAAAAAAAAATGAAGGATTTGACTGATAGAACAAGTACAATCAAAAATCAAATAGAAAGAATTACAAAAGAGAAAAAGAAAGTAACTCCAGAAATAGACATTAATCCTAATAAAACAAATAATATTAAAAAACTCGAATCGCCAAAAAAATTTTTCCAAATATTAAAAAGCAGAAATACTCGAGTAATATGGAAATTCCATTATTTTCTCAAATTATTCATTCAAAGATTATACATCGATCTATTTTTATCTATCATTAATATTCCTAGAATTACTACACAACTCTTTCTTGAATCAACAAACAAATTGATTGAGAAATTCATCTCCAATAATGAAATAAATCAAGAAAAAATTACTAATAAAAAAAAAATTCACTTTATCTTTATTTCGACTATAAAAAAGTCACTTTATAATATTAGTAAGAAAAATTCACATATTTTTTGTGATTTATCCTACTTGTCACAAGCATATGTATTTTACAAATTATCACAAACCCAAGTTATTAATTTGTCTAAATTTAGATCTGTTCTTCAATATAACACAACGTCTTGTTTCCTTAAGACTAAAATAAAGGACTATTTTAAAAAACTAGGAATATTTCATTCGGAATTAAAACATAAGAAACTTCAGAGTTATAGAATCAATCAATGGAAAAACTGGTTAAGATGGCATTATCAATACGATTTATCTCAGATTAGATGGTCTAGATTAATGCCAAAAAAATGGCGAACTAGGGTTAATCAAAGTTGTATGGCTCAAAATAAAAATAGAAACTTAAACAAATGGAATTCATATGAAAAAGACCAATTAATTCATTACAAAAAAGAAAATGATTCGGAACTCTATTCATTATCAAACCAAAAAGATAATTTTAAAAAATGTTATAGATATGGTCTTTTAGCATATAAATCAATTAATTATGAAAATAAAAGTGACTCATTTTTTTCTAGATTACCCTTTCAAGTAAAGAAGAACTTAGAAATTTCGTATAATTCCAACACGTCCAAACACAACTTTGTTGATATGCCCGTCAATCTTCATATCAATAATTATCTAAGAAAGGTCAATATTCTAGATATAGAAAGAAATCTCGATAGAAAATATTTTGATTGGAAAATTATCCATTTTTCTCTTAGACAAAAAGGAGATATTGAAGCCTGGGTTAAGATCGATACCAACAGTAATCCAAATACTAAAATTGGTATTAATAATTATCAAATAATTGATAAAATTGAGAAAAAAGGGGTTTTTTATCTTACAACTCATCAAAATCCAGAAAAAACTCAAAAAAATTCGAAAAAAGTATTTTTTGATTGGATGGGAATGAATGAAAAAATATTTAATCGTCCCATATTGAATCTGGAATTTTGGTTCTTCCCAGAATTTGTACTACTTTATAATGTCTATAAAATAAAACCGTGGATTATACCAAGCAAATTCCTTCTTTTTAATTTGAATACAAATGAAAATGTTATTCAAAATAAAAACCAAAAACAAAACTTTTTTCTACCATCAAATAAAAAAATAAAGAATCGAAGTCAAGAAACAAAAGAACCCCCAAGTCAAAGAGAGCGTGGATCAGATATAGAAAACAAAGGAAATCTGAGCCCTGTTTTTTCAAAACATCAAACCGATCTTGAAAAAGATTACGTGGAATCAGACACAAAAAAGGGTCAAAATAAAAAACAATACAAAAGCAACACGGAAGCAGAACTAGATTTGTTCTTGAAACGTTATTTGCTTTTTCAATTAAGATGGAACGATGCTTTGAATCAAAGAATGCTCGAAAATATCAAGGTATATTGTCTCCTGCTTCGACTGATAAATCCAACCAAAATTACTATATCGTCAATTCAAAGGAGAGAAATGAGTTTGGATATAATGCTGATTCAGGCAAATTTACCTCTTACAGACTTGATGAAGAAGGGGGTATTAATTATCGAACCTATTCGGTTGTCTGTAAAACATAATGGACAATTTATTATGTATCAAACCATAGGTATTTCATTGGTTCATAAAAGTAAACACCAAACTAATCAAAGATACCGAGAACAAAGATATGTTGATAAAAAGAATTTTGACGAATTCATTCTGCAACCTCAAACTCAAAGAATAAATACAGAAAAAACTCATTTTGATTTGCTTGTTCCTGAAAATATTTTATGGTCTAGACGTCGTAGAGAATTGAGAATTCGAAGTTTTTTTAATTCTTTGAATTGGAATGTCGTCGATAGAAATTCAGTATTTTGCAACGAAACCAATGTAAAAAACTGGAGTCAATTTTTGGGTGAACGGAAACCCCTTTATAAAGATAAAAATGAATTAATTAAATTTAAGTTCTTTCTTTGGCCTAATTATCGATTAGAAGATTTAGCTTGTATGAATCGTTATTGGTTTGATACCAATAATGGTAGCCGTTTCAGTATCTTAAGGATACATATGTATCCACGATTGAAAATTAATTGATAGTACTATATACCCTGTCTCGTATCGAGTATCTGAAAGCAAACAAATGCAAACATGCCTTGTTTTACATCTCATTCGAATCTAATTCGAGTAGACAATACTAAATCAATAAAATAAGGTATTGATTAGATCTAGAAATGAATCAACAGAATCTTCTTCATTTTAGGATTTTAGGTTTCAATTATTCGCTTTTGTGACTGAAAAAAACGTACCTACCACCTTTTTGGATTCCTATCTGAATCAAATTTGAAATTTGATTAATTTATTGGAATTGCTAAAATTAGAGGTTCATAAAGAAATTAAGTCTATATACCACGTTCAAATTACTGGCATTATTATTACTGATCAATAAAATTCGAAAAAATCCATATCTGTAAAATAAAGAAAGGGGAAATTCATTTATGGTAAAAAATTCTGTCATTTCAGTTATTTTTCAAGAAGAAAAGAAAGGATCTGTTGAATTTCAAGTATTCAATTTCACCAATAAGATACGGAGACTTACTTCACATTTAGAATTGCACAAAAAAGACTATTTATCTCAGAGAGGTTTGAAGAAAATTTTGGGAAAACGTCAACGACTGCTAGCTTATTTGGCAAAAAAAAATAGAGTACGTTATAAAGAATTAATTAATCAGTTGGACATTCGAGAGACAAAAACTCATTAATTTGATTAATTTGAAGAGTTATTTCATTTTCACTTATATGTTTCGATTAAATTTTGATGAACTTCTTTTCACTTTCAGTAATTCATGGAAGAATGAATCGTTAAAAAACTTATGACTGCACCAACTACAAGAAAAGACCTCATGATAGTCAATATGGGGCCTCAGCACCCATCAATGCACGGTGTTCTTCGACTCATCGTTACTCTAGATGGTGAAGATGTTGTCGACTGCGAACCAATATTGGGTTATTTACATAGAGGGATGGAGAAAATTGCGGAAAACCGAACAATTATACAATATTTGCCTTATGTAACACGTTGGGATTATTTAGCTACTATGTTCACAGAAGCAATAACCATAAATGGACCCGAACAATTAGGCAATATTCAAGTACCTAAAAGGGCTAGCTATATCAGAGTCATTATGTTGGAGTTGAGTCGGATAGCTTCTCATTTGTTATGGCTCGGTCCTTTTATGGCGGATATTGGTGCACAGACCCCTTTCTTCTATATTTTTCGAGAAAGAGAATTGATATATGACCTATTCGAAGCTGCCACCGGTATGCGAATGATGCATAATTTTTTTCGTATTGGAGGAGTGGCTGCCGATCTACCCTATGGCTGGATAGATAAATGTTTGGATTTTTGCGATTATTTTTTAACAGGGGTTGCTGAGTATCAAAAACTTATTACCCGGAATCCTATTTTTTTAGAACGAGTTGAAGGCGTAGGCATTATTGGGAGAGACGAGGCATTAAATTGGGGTTTATCGGGACCAATGCTACGAGCTTCCGGAATAGAATGGGATCTTCGTAAAGTTGATCATTATGAGTCTTACGACGAATTTGATTGGCAGGTTCAATGGCAACGAGAAGGGGATTCATTAGCTCGTTATTTAGTACGAATCGGTGAAATGACAGAATCCATAAAGATTATTCAACAGGCTCTGGAAGGAATTCCAGGAGGGCCTTACGAAAATTTAGAAATGCGACGTTTTGACAGATTAAAAGATCCTGAATGGAATGATTTTGAATATCGGTTTATTAGTAAAAAGCCTTCTCCAACTTTTGAATTGTCGAAACAAGAACTTTATGTGAGAGTTGAAGCCCCAAAAGGAGAATTGGGGATTTTTATGATAGGAGATCAGAGCGTTTTTCCTTGGAGATGGAAAATTCGCCCACCAGGTTTTATCAATTTGCAAATTCTTCCTCAGTTAGTTAAAAGAATGAAATTGGCTGATATTATGACAATACTAGGTAGCATAGATATCATTATGGGAGAAGTTGATCGTTGAAATGATAATTGATACAACAGAAATAGAGACTATCAATTCTTTTTCCAAATTGGAATCCTTAAAAGAAGTCTATGGGATCATATGGATGCTTGTCCCTATTGTGACTCTTGTATTAGGAATCACAATAGGTGTACTAGTAATTGTTTGGTTAGAAAGAGAAATATCTGCAGGAATACAACAACGTATCGGGCCTGAATATGCCGGCCCTTTAGGAATTCTTCAAGCTCTAGCAGATGGGACAAAACTACTTTTGAAAGAGAACCTTATTCCATCTACAGGAGATACTCGTTTATTCAGTATCGGACCATCCATAGCAGTAATATCTATCTTTCTAAGTTATTCAGTAATTCCTTTTGGTGATCACCTTGTTCTAGCCGATCTTAGTATTGGTGTTTTTTTTTGGATTGCCATTTCAAGTATTGCTCCCGTTGGACTTCTTATGTCGGGGTATGGATCAAATAATAAATATTCCTTTTTAGGTGGTCTACGGGCAGCTGCTCAATCAATTAGTTATGAAATACCATTAGCTCTATGTGTGTTATCAATATCTCTACGTGTGATTCGGTGAGACCTAAAATTTCTCAAAATTCTTTTCTTGCTAGAAACAAGGATAAAAAGATTTGATTGACTATATATATTTTTATTTTTCTTCAGCATTTGAGTTGATGAACTAAACCAGATAGTTATATGAGTGAAAGAAAACGGCTTCGAAATTTGCAGTAAAAAAGTTGAGTCTCATTTCCTATGTACAAGAATCAAATGGTGAAAAAAGTAAACATAAGCAAGAGAGATTGTTTACCCCAAGATTCGTGAATTGTCATGATAGCTTGAAGCGGGTTCAAAAGACCACCTCTATGGATTTTTTACTGTCTATTACCATAGATGGATTTCCACAACGGGAGGTTTTTGAAACAAAAAATGAGTGGATGGTTAGGAAGACCAAGATACACAAAGGATTAGTAATTGAGATTATGTAAGTTATCCAAGAGGATATTTCTGTACATAAAAGGAATTCAAATTGGGGCTTTACGTTCGTAGAAATGATCAAGAAGTACTCCCCATGATTCTGATCCAGAGTATGTTCCTATCCACTGAGTAAGTAACTAACTATCAAGAACGAAGTAATCTTTTACTTTGGTTAAAGGCCCTTTTTCTGAGAAAGGAGAATAGGAATGAAATAAAAAAATCGAAATAGAAAGAAAAGAATCTAATTGCAAAAGCAAAAAGGAGGGATGTCTTTTTTTTTTCTTCCTTTTTTCTTTTTTTGTTTTTATTCTTTCTTTCCTATAATTCCATTTTTATTTCTATTTAGAGAGATAAAATTTTTGTCATGATTCATGAACTAATGTACTCTCTAATTTTTTTCGTAATTGAAAATTCGAGGTTGAAATGTATATGTGATATTGCTATAAAGCACATTTTTTTATTTAATGATAAGGTTATTAATCAACAAAGAAAAATTAAAATTCTTAAAAGATGAGATAAATTCAGAAGCACTTATTTATTAGTTTTAAATATAGCAGACAGAATTCCATTGGTCTAATTTGGGACCTTAGGATAGATTTTGACTCTATCTGACAAACATATCAAGATAAAGAATAGGAAAGGGCCCTTAGATTTATTTGTGACCTCTGAGGAGCCGTATGAGGTGAAAATCTCACGTACGGTTCTGTAATAGCGATGGGCACAGTGATGTTATCATCGACTATGATTATCTAACAGTTCAAGTACAGTTGATATAGTGGAAGCGCAGTCAAAATATGGTTTTTGGGGGTGGAATTTGTGGCGTCAACCCATCGGGTTTATCGTTTTTCTAATTTCTTCTCTCGCCGAGTGTGAAAGATTACCTTTTGATTTACCAGAAGCAGAAGAAGAATTAGTAGCAGGGTATCAAACCGAATATTCAGGTATCAAATTTGGTTTATTTTACATTGCTTCATATCTGAATCTACTAGTTTCTTCATTATTTGTAACAGTTCTTTACTTGGGAGGTTGGAATCTTTCTATTCCGTACATATTTGTTCCTGAGCTATTTGGCATAAATAAAGGGGGTAAAGTCTTTGGAACACTAATTGGTATCTTTATCACATTAGCCAAAACTTATTTGTTTTTGTTCATTCCTATTGCAACAAGATGGACTTTACCGAGGCTGAGAATGGACCAACTATTAAATCTTGGGTGGAAATTTCTTTTACCGATTTCTCTAGGTAATCTATTATTGACAACCTCGTCCCAACTTCTTTCACTGTAAAAGACCACAATATCCTAGATTCACGACTTGTCTCAAACAAGAGAAAGAAACAAGCATAAAATCTTTTTTCTAGATATTCAACATATGCTCCCTATGATAACTGAATTCATAAATTATGGTCAACAAACAATACGAGCCGCCAGATACATCGGCCAAGGTTTCATGATTACCCTGTCCCACGCAAATCGTTTACCTGTAACTATTCAATACCCCTACGAAAAATTGATCACATCGGAACGTTTCCGAGGCCGAATACACTTTGAATTTGATAAATGCATTGCTTGTGAAGTATGTGTGCGTGTATGTCCTATAGATTTACCCGTTGTTGATTGGAAGTTGGAAACTGATATTCGAAAGAAACGATTGCTTAATTACAGTATTGATTTTGGAATCTGTATATTTTGTGGTAATTGCGTTGAGTATTGCCCAACAAATTGTTTATCAATGACCGAAGAATATGAACTTTCTACTTATGATCGTCACGAATTGAATTATAATCAAATCGCTTTGGGTCGCTTACCAATGTCAGTAATTGATGATTACACAATTCGAACAATTTCGAATTTACCTCAAATAAACAATGAATAAACCCTTAATTCGATTCAAAAAAATTACGAATTACGAAGGCTTAGTTCGGATCTAAAACAATGAGATTTTTGCTTGGGCAATTCAAACTAGTGGTTGCTTAATGAGACTCCTAGCTTAATTTAGATTGAAAACACAACCGATTTCAATATTATATATTATAATAGTAATGGTTTCAAAGTATATAAATGATATCAAAAATAGATAGGTTTAAACTACTCTTTCGACGAATAAAGAATGGATAGTGGTCCAATAAAATAAAAGCATCTACGTCAATTCATACCCATTAGACTTTCATTCAATTAACAATTTCAAAGTATCATAAAAAATAGAAAAACTGCTTTTTTCCTGGTCAGGTCAATAAAGTCATGAAATTCTTCGTTTTTGATTTTTTATAAAAAATGGATTTATCTGAACCAATACATGATTTTCTTTTAGTCTTTCTAGGATCGGGTCTTATATTAGGGGGTCTAGGAGTGGTATTACTTCCCAATCCAATTTATTCGGCCTTTTCCTTGGGATTGGTTCTTGTTTGTACATCGTTATTCTATATTCTATCTAACTCCTATTTTGTAGCTGCTGCGCAGCTACTTATTTACGTAGGAGCTATAAATGTTTTAATCATTTTTGCTGTGATGTTCATGAATGGCTCAGAATATTACAAGGATTTTCATCTTTGGACCGTAGGAAATGGAATTACTTCGATGGTTTGTATAAGTCTTTTTATTTCATTAATTACTACTATTTCAGATACGTCATGGTACGGGATTATTTGGACTACAAGATCAAACCAGATTATAGAGCAAGATTTTCTAAGTAATAGTCAACAAATTGGAATTCATTTATCAACAGATTTTTTTCTCCCATTTGAACTTATTTCCATAATCCTTTTAGTTGCTTTAATAGGTGCAATTGCTGTAGCTCGTCAATAAAAAATTTCTATTAAAACTTGGAATTCAAATAAAATTTTGTTCTGTCTTATCACATTCATTTTCCTTGAATTCTATTTGAATTCTAGCTGGATAAATAGAAAGACTTTAGGTCAATCTAGTACCAATCTATTTCTTTGTTCCATACTTGTTATATACTAGTCAATTAAATTAGTTGAATTGTTGTTCATATTGAAAGGAGTCGAGATTGATAAGGAGTTGTTTAATGATTCTCGAACATGTACTTGTTTTGAGTG
The DNA here is from genome assembly GCA_037074985.1 of Solanum bulbocastanum. Classification (NCBI taxonomy): domain Eukaryota; kingdom Viridiplantae; phylum Streptophyta; class Magnoliopsida; order Solanales; family Solanaceae; genus Solanum; species Solanum bulbocastanum. The sequence goes on along the minus strand of JBANQN010000152.1, from coordinate 55,141 downwards.
CCTATTTATTTTCTATCGGTATCTATGGATTGATCACAAGTCGAAATATGGTTAGAGCCCTTATGTGTCTTGAACTTATATTGAATGCGGTTAATATAAATTTTGTAACATTTTCTGATTTTTTTGATAATCGTCAATTAAAGGGAGACATTTTCTCAATTTTTGTTATAGCTATTGCAGCCGCTGAAGCAGCCATTGGCCTGGCTATTGTTTCCTCAATTTACCGTAACAGAAAATCAACTCGTATCAACCAATCAAATTTGTTGAATAATTAATATTAATCATCTAGATTCTAATATTGAGAAATCAATTTTAATTAGCATGTTTACTACGTAAAGTATGATCTTGTTTGCAAAACATAAGAAATCAAAGTATTTTGGCCTCTCTCATATCTCATAAACCAATCCAGAAAGGGGTTGATTAGAAAATCATGATAACTCATTGATTCATCTGGTATCTAAATATATGATTCGTTTCTAAGTTTACTAGATCGAAAATTTATAACATTCAAAAACGTATAGACCCAATGTCACATTCAGTAAAGATTTATGATACGTGTATAGGATGTACTCAATGTGTCCGAGCCTGCCCCACTGATGTATTAGAAATGATACCTTGGGACGGTTGTAAGGCTAAACAAATTGCTTCTGCTCCACGAACAGAGGACTGTGTTGGTTGTAAGAGATGTGAATCCGCCTGTCCAACAGATTTCTTGAGTGTCCGAGTTTATTTATGGCATGAAACAACTCGCAGTATGGGTCTAGCTTATTGATACGTTCGAGAAAACTCTACTTGAATCCATTTAATTTTTTTACCGACAAACCTGTGCTCGAAAATAAAAATATTTTGAGCACGGGTTTTTTTGGTCCAAGTGTATCTTGTCTTTACTACGAATTATTTTCCTTGGTTAACAATAATTGTCGTTTTTCCGATATTTGCGGGTTCTTTAATTTTCTTTCTTCCCCATAAAGGAAATAGGGTAATTAGGTGGTATACCATATGTATATGTATTTTAGAACTCCTTCTAACAACTTATGCATTTTGTTATCATTTCCAATCGGATGATCCATTAATCCAACTAGTAGAGGATTATAAATGGATCGATTTTTTTGATTTCCATTGGAGATTAGGAATAGATGGACTTTCTATAGGACCCATTTTATTAACAGGATTTATCACTACTTTAGCGACTTTAGCGGCTTGGCCAGTTACTCGAGATTCTAGATTATTCCATTTTCTCATGTTAGCAATGTACAGTGGTCAAATTGGATCATTTTCGTCTCGGGACCTTTTACTTTTTTTCATCATGTGGGAGTTAGAATTAATTCCTGTTTATCTACTTCTAGCCATGTGGGGAGGAAAGAAACGTCTGTACTCAGCTACAAAATTTATTTTGTACACGGCGGGGGGTTCTGTTTTTCTCTTAATGGGAGTTTTGGGTGTTGCTTTATATGGTTCTAATGAACCAACATTAAATTTTGAAACATCAGTTAATCAGTCATATCCTGTGGTTTTAGAAATAATCTTCTATATTGGATTTTTTATTGCTTTTGCTGTCAAATCGCCCATTATCCCCCTACACACATGGTTACCAGATACCCATGGAGAAGCACATTACAGTACTTGTATGCTTCTAGCCGGAATCTTATTAAAAATGGGAGCGTATGGATTAATTCGAATCAATATGGAATTATTACCTCATGCCCATTCTATATTTTCTCCTTGGTTGATGATAATAGGTACAATACAAATAATCTATGCAGCTTCAACATCTCTTGGCCAACGGAATTTAAAAAAAAGAATAGCCTATTCCTCTGTCTCCCATATGGGTTTCATAATTATAGGAATTAGTTCTCTAACCGATACGGGACTTAATGGAGCCCTTTTACAAATAATCTCTCATGGATTTATTGGTGCTGCACTTTTTTTCTTGGCGGGAACGACTTATGATAGAATCCGCCTTGTTTATCTTGACGAAATGGGCGGAATAGCTATTCCAATGCCAAAAATGTTCACGATGTTCAGTAGCTTTTCGATGGCTTCTCTTGCGTTACCAGGTATGAGTGGTTTTGTTGCCGAATTGATAGTATTTTTTGGAATAATTACCGGCCAAAAATATCTTTTAATTCCAAAACTACTAATTACTTTTGTAATGGCAATTGGAATTATATTAACTCCTATTTATTCATTATCTATGCCACGCCAGATGTTCTATGGATACAAGCTATTTAACGCCCCGAAGGATTCTTTTTTTGATTCTGGACCGCGAGAGTTATTTCTTTCGATCTCCATCTTTTTACCCGTAATAGGTATTGGTATATACCCCGATTTCGTTCTTTCATTAGCAGTTGACAAGGTCGAAGTTATTCTATCTAATTTTTTTTATAGATAATTGGATGACTGAAATAAAAAAACCTATGTTTGTTTTTAAAAACATTCTTGGACAATGAAAAAAAGTCTCTTCTTTTTTTCTTCTCTTAACTTAAGAATTAAGTAAAAACAATGAAATTGAACTACATATGGTAGAAAACCGTGTGAATCATCAATACAATATTTGATTCACACGGTCCGCATGCTGGTTCATACAATGCGTCGCCCGCTCTTGTATTTGTAATAACTTGTCTTGAATTCAATTAAATGTTGATGGAAAAGAACCATAACTATGTAACCCTATTCCTAATAGATTGACCCCAAAATAGCATATCCAAATTATAAGAAAACCTATAGACGCTACAATTGCAGAATTTGGACCCCGCAAATTTCTATTTGTTCGAGTATGTAAATAAATTGCAAATACGATCCAAGTAATAAATGCCCAAGTTTCTTTTGGATCCCAATTCCAATAGGACCCCCACGCTTCATTAGCCCATACCGCTCCCGAAAGGATTCCTATGGTTAAAAAAGTAAATCCTAAACTAATAACCCGATAACTCCAATAATCCAATTGTTGAATCAATTGGGACCTGTAATAATTTTTAGCACAAAAAAACGAAGTATTTTCGACAACATTTTCACCCAAGAAAAATGACTCGTTTAAAAAACCATTGCTCTTATAAAAAAGCTTTCTGTTTTTTCGAAATGTAATCACTAGAAGTGCTACTGATAATAACGATCCGCATAAAAGGGCTGCATAGCCCAATATCATCATACTTACGTGCATTATTAACCACTCAGATTGAAGAGCAGGTACTAATATTCCAGATTGGTGTATTTCAGTTAAAATACCTGAAGTAGCAAAGCCTTGGGTCAAAATAGCACTTGGTCCAGTTATTTTACTTAAAATTAAAACATTTTTTTTGAAATATGGAATTATATGAATAAGGGAGAAACTCCATGAAAGGAAAATTAATGATTCATATAAATCGCTTAGTGGGAAATGTCCTGAAGAAATCCAACGAGTAACTAATAATCCTGTTATACAGAAAAAAGTAACTATTATGCCCTTTTCTGACGAATCGTATAGTTTTACAATTTCATCAACTAAAAAGGTTATCAAATGAATTGTAATTACAATTGAAACGATCGAAAAGGAAATGTGAGTTAATATATGCTCTAAGGTTGAAAATATCATAAAAAATCTTAAAAAAGAAGAGTCCCTTAATTACATAATTCTAAAATGGAAATCGGGAATTGAATTCATTATAAGATCTATTTATCCTTTTTAGAAGATGGTATGCCGCCACTCGGACTCGAACCGAGATGCATTAGCACTGCTTCCTAAGAGCAGCGTGTCTACCAATTTCACCATAGCGGCTTGTCTTGAACTCATAATAGCCTATGAATAAGCAATCGTCGAGATTGAGTAAGCTATTTTAGTTTAGTAATGATTCAAATGGATCAATAACAATAAAAAGTTGTTCAAATAGGAATTTGAGGTTGAAGGTTCATTATTTTTGATTTGAGTTTAGAGTCTGAGTTTTTTTTATTTAACCTGGGACTTTCCTATATTTTATACTTTCCTCGAATTCAACTCTTGTAACTAAACCGTTCTATACTCAATTAAGGAATAGAGTTCAAAAAGTTTTTGTTTTCATTGTTTAAGCAGCAATTTATTATTTTTTTTTCATAAATCTAAAATACAACAAAAAAGGGATTTTGACGACAAAATAGAAAGAAAAGAACCAATTTTGCATCGCTAAAAATTCACAATTAGTCATACAAAATTTCATTAAGCAATTTTCTCTATTGGGTTAAGGGCAAGATATACATGGGGGTCTATATAATAATTCAGAGAAAATAAAAAGTGAGAAAGTTCGAGAAAACAAAAAGGTTTCAAAATAGAATCAATTACTTTCAATGAGTTCTTAACTTTCACTAAAGATTTTTATATACGTTCTTCTATAGATATGCAAATATAGAATTTTATTTGCATTTTATTCTGCAAATAGGTCGATGGGGAAAATAAAACTCCCCACCTTGGAATAGAAATGATCTTTATTCTTTTGTCAACAAAAAAGTTATTATTCAGTGAATAGTAAATAGAGGATTTCCTAATTCTATTATTTTATATATCAATCAGAAAAGCGAATAGAGTTCCGTTACATATGGATTGGTGAGCTAATCAATATCAAATAGGAAAGGTAAATCGTTCAATTATTCAATTAGATAATAATTGAATAATTGAAGAATAATTGAATTATTTTTTCAAGTTGATTCAAATTATTCTAACGTTTTATTACTTATTTATTTTTGTTTGGCGTACAAAAAAACTTTTAGAATTCCCGGTAGAAAGAGATTTCGCTAATGAAAAAGCCTTTAATGCTACCCAATACCCCTTCCTTTTCCAAATATTTTTACGAATACGCTTTTTTGATGTCGAAGTGCGTTTTTTTGGAACTGCCATTTAGAAATTAAAAAATTACTGATTGTTATAGCTGGATGTGAAAGACATCTATTGTTCAAAACGAATTCTTTTTACTACTATTTATTTTCGAGCTAATAGTGTCCTCCTCAAATAAAACATTATCGAGATAGGCAAAAGCTATGTGAAAGTTGCAGAATACTGGAAATAAAAACAGAAGGCCAATATTTGTTTTTTTTTTCAAGTTTTTCTATTCCATAAAACATTCATAATCGTAAAAAAGAAAGGGTTCTCTATTGACTGGTATCTTTATTTCACATTCTTTTTGATTCATCAAATC
>JBANQN010000152.1:12500-17500 GCA_037074985.1 Solanum bulbocastanum | reverse complement strand
TGAAGCCGCAGCCTTATCCATTTATTCATTCGACCCAACTTTATTTTGTTCCGTTCCAAGAATTCTAACACAGTTTTATACCCATCTAGGAACAATGAAATATTTTCAGAACTTTCCGTTGATACGACATGCTATTTTTACCATTCATTCCCTTTCAGGATCAGTCGCGGTCTTCCAAACTTTACCGAGAGTATGGACGAATCCCTCACTTCATCCATATGTGTAAAAGACACTAGCCGCACTTAAAAGCCGAGTACTCTACCGTTGAGTTAGCAACCCGAAGAAAAAGAAATAACTAGATTAGACAAGACAACCAAAAACCATTGAAAGAAGAAATCTAAAAAAATACATTTACACTTTCTAATTCATTTAAAACATAAAATAAAACTAAATAGATCCACTTCATTTATCACAATGAATTATATTTGTTCGATACACTGTTGTCAATATAAATATTGAATATTGAAAAAAAAAAAAACAAAAGAAATTTCAATTGAAAACAATAAAAAATAGTAAAAAAAAAAGGGCTTGTGTTGGATTGGAACTACAAATCTAATCCAAATAAAATAGATACAAAAAAGTATAGATGGGAGAATAAAAAAAATAAGTGGAAAACAAAACTACAATTTACGTTAATTTACTTAGATTTATTGAATTCATAATGGATTCAATCAAGTTAACTGAGATAAGCAAACTTGATTTCGTTCCGAAATGCCCGAATTTAATATTTCGAAGATCAATAAAATAAGAGGTTTTGTCGTTATAGAACACGGAATTCACTGGAAGCAATGATAAATAAATACAAATAGAAAAGGAAAGGGAGGAAATACAAAAAAATAGAAGAGAAAAGTCATACAAAGTTATATACAAATCACTACCCCCTTTTTTGTATTTCCTTAATTTATTTCCTTAATTGAATTTCGGTTGATTAAGACGAAGTTCCTTAAAAACCTCTGCCTTCTTTAAAATATCCTGAACAGTTTCTGTAGGTTGAGCCCCTTTTTCAAGGAAATATAAAATAGCAGGAACATTTAAATAAGTTTGATTCTTTATCGGATCATAAAAACCCACTTTCTGAAGATCTTTTCCTTCTCTTCGGGATCGAACATCAATTGCAACGATTCGATAGACGGCTCATTGGGATAGATGTAGATGAACAACACCCCCCCTAGAAACGTATAGGAAGCTTTCTCCTCGTACGGCTCGAGAAAAATGATTGATTCGAAGTTTTGTCTCTGTATGGAATTCTATCTAAGAAATGACAACTGGATCCATAAAATGATCAAAGCAATTAAAGATCTAAGTCTTTTTTTCTTCGTTCTTCCTTAAAATGAAAAAGAAACCATTCATACTCTCATAACTCAAGTTGGATAACTTTCAAACAGTTCAAAGGAAAATCTTTCGGCAATTTCATTTATTGAGCGGTCTTTCCTCCTTTTTTGTTTGTCTCGTTTAAAATCGGATTCTTCGGTCTGATCCAGTTATTAAGACAATTAAAAAGGTGTTTCCTTGTTCTGGGATCCTTTATCTTTGTTTTATTTTAAATCATTGGGTTTAGACATTACTTCGGTGCTTTTTAATCCTTTCAAAATGGCAGCAACATACCCTTTTTGCGATTTTTATGAAAGAATCCTACAAGATGATGGATTCCCTCGTGAAACACTTTGGATCGAAAAAGTTTGATCAATTCCAATAAATTTTTTCATTTTAAACTTGCTCGAATTGGATTCTTTCGATTTCCATACCTAAGATATATTTACGAAGTTGTTTCAATTTTTTTATTGATTGGCATTAACCCTAGACCCTTGCCCCGAGAAATAAATTAATACTTTCTACTCGAGCTCCATCATGGACTATTTACATTCCAAGACAACAAAAAACGAGGGGTTCTAGTGAAACAGAACCAATGATGTCGAGCTAAGAGCACCTTCATTCCTACAAAAAATGGTGGATGTACAAATCCACAACGGATCGTGTCCTTCAAGTCGCACGTTGCTTTCTACCACATCGTTTCAAACGAAGTTTTACCATAACATTCCTCTAAGAACCGGTATGGAATTGATTCAATTATGGAATCATGAATAGTCATTGGTTGGGCTGATGTATAAACACCATAATCTAAAGTATTTTCTATATCTTCTATATCTTTTCTATATCTTCTATATCTATAGTATATAGATATAAATAATACTATAGATATAGGTGGATAAATATTTTTCTGAAGAAGTCTTAGTAAGACCCCATCGCTAATATTTAATTGTCTAACATTATAATATTAATTAATAAATATATATAATAAATAATTTATTTATATAAATAAAATAAGACGAATAAACGAATTCTTTTTGATTCTGCATCTTCACGTGACTTAATAGGAGAGAAAGATTCAGCTTCTAAGGAATGATTTAAACTATTTCTCTTTCGAAATTTCGAATCAATTTCGAAAGTTCCCCTCTCGACATCATTATTCCAAGAAAATTTGATAGTTAAAAATAACTTTTGATCATCTTAGGAAAAAAGATAAGTCTTTTTTTTTTCATCTGATTGATAAAATCCAAAGAATGGGAAGGGTTTTGTATCTATCAATTCGATCAAATAGACTGAGCAATTGTCACCGTTTATAGATATTGAAATGAACGCCTTCCCATCACTGATTAACTCCTATCTACCCCATTCTATGGGACTGATGCAGCATAAATCAAAAGAAGGGGATGTCCTAGTCTTTTTTATTTTTACGAAATGCGAGCTCAAAGCCAAACAAGCCCAGATTAAGTACAGTTTTTGCTCCTTTTTTTCTATTTTAGCCTACCTCATTGATTAAGAATTAAGAGACTTAGTGAATTGAATTAGTACCAAAAACCCCCTCTTGGCCAAAAGTCAAGAAATCTACAAAAAAGAAAATTGAATCTAATTAGGCTAATTTAGGGGGTAGAGAATATGAGATAGGGAATATGGATTCTTTCGTATCTCGATTCCGTTTTTGAAAAAAAAAACGATTCATCGAAGAAAAAAATCAGAAACAACAATCACATTCCAGCTAACATTTCGATTTTAAACAGAACATTGTTAAAAAAGCAATCTATATTGTCAGAGAATATATATGTTCTGGGACGGAAGGATTCGAACCTCCGAATAGCGGGACCAAAACCCGTTGCCTTACCACTTGGCCACGCCCCATTTAGATTTCTATGCGATACTAATAAAGTATATTGCTGGTTTTGTTTGTTTGTCAACTCTAGCCCAAATATCTATAGAATCGATTAGATTGGTATTCGGATTTTTCTATGTTTTTGGTATGTGTAGATATAGAATTCAACTTAATTTATTGATCATTACATATAATTCAATTAAGATATTGTATGAAAATATTATTTTTTCGATTCTCCTTTGAGAAAAGGAGGATTTTTGATTGGGTGGGTTCAAAGAAAAAGAAGTATTTTTTGTTTACCTTCCTTTTCCTTATATAAATAACTCAATCAAAATGCAATTATCTCCAAGAACAAAAAGTCTGTTATGCTTAATACCTTTAGTTTGATCGGTATCTGTCTTAATTCGACCCTTTATTCGAGTAGTTTTTTCTTCGGCAAATTGCCCGAGGCCTATGCTTTTTTGAATCCAATCGTAGATATTATGCCAGTCATACCTCTGTTCTTTTTTCTCTTAGCCTTTGTTTGGCAAGCTGCTGTAAGTTTTCGATGAGATCCTTAATAATATCCTAGAAAATTCATGATTTATTCGAGAAAAAATTATAAAATCAATAAAATCAGATAAGCTTTACCGTTTGAAATCTCGATTCAAACATTGAAATTCTTGGATAGTCACGAGAAATCCGGCTTAACTTATTTCCTTCTTTTTTGGCGCTTTCCTTTCCAGTGAAAGACCTTATTAGGCTCCTCTTGTGTATATAAAAAATTTGGTTAATGACAAACTCTTATTATAAAAGAATTTATGAAAATTCTTTTAGAGAAAGAGCTTCGTTGCTTGGTGTCAAACTAGGATATGCGATGGATGATCTATTCTCTTTTTTTTTTTCAAAAAAATCATCTTGGAGATTGTGTAATGCTTACTCTCAAACTCTTCGTTTACACAGTAGTGATATTTTTTGTTTCTCTCTTCATCTTTGGATTCCTATCTAATGATCCCGGACGTAATCCTGGACGTGAAGAATAAAATAAAAAAGGTTTTTCCTTGCTTGATTTTCAAATTTTCTTAGGATTTGGTCTATTCCATACATTTAACTAAGAATAAGAACAAAGGATTTCGAAATTTGAAAAAAAAAAATCAAGTCATCAACGGAAAGAGAGGGATTCGAACCCTCGGTACGATTAACTCGTACAACGGATTAGCAATCCGCCGCTTTAGTCCACTCAGCCATCTCTCCCAATTGAAAAAGATAATTAATACATGAGATAGCACATTAAGATAAAGGAAAGAATCTTTCTTTCTCTCTTTTCTTCTTTCTATATTATATAGATATGTACAACTTTTATCATCAATTTCCTTTATCTCTTTATCTAAAGTAAAGGAAGGGCTCAGAAGAGCCAAGAATCTCAAGAAAAATAAAGAAGACCTCTTTTCTTTGTCTTGATTTTGTTCGAAAGGACCCTCTTATTCTCATGGCCTGGTCTGGTCAGTACCCAGCCGGGCCTCTTTTGTTCCAATGAATTTGAATTTGAATTTGAAAACAAAAATGTCTGTTATAGTTGTAATATTTCATTTTAATTGAATAGTTAATATTCAAGCAACAAGAAAAAATTCCCATTTTTTATATAAAGTCAAATAAAATATATGAAATAGAAAATTCGATCAAAAAAAAAGTCTCATTTCTCTTTCTGCTTTTTGATTTTATGTTTACCATCTTGCTGGACTAAAAAAAAGAAGCTTTCGAGTATTCCACAATTTTTATGTTATGATTTTAGTCGTTTTGACGACCCTATCTTATCCTATCTTAATTACCACAATTCCCCTGTTCGACAAAAGTTGCATTTGTATACAATAAT
>JBANQN010000152.1:0-5000 GCA_037074985.1 Solanum bulbocastanum | reverse complement strand
CTTTTTTTTTTTGAAAAAGAATAAAAAAAGGGGGGAGGAACCCCGAACTGAAATAAATAATTGTTCCGATGGAACCTTCTCTTCTACTGTAGATTGGACGTAGATACACGACCCAAACCATTATTCTTTTCTATTCATTATTCTTTTTATTACCAAAGCAAATAACCATACCAAATGCAGATAGCGAAAGAGATGAATCCGTTGTTAGGAATCATTAAATCCTATAAATGATTGTTCGGGTATGTCGTGGAATTTTTTTGAAAGACAAGAATCAAATAATTTTCTGTGGTGGAACAAAATATCTCTCATCTCCCCCTCGAATAGATTCGTTTTTTTTGTTTCCAAAGGAATGTTGTTATGTTGTTTTGAAGGGTGCACTAATCCCTTGAATCCGGTACCAACGGGTATCACCCCCCCCAAAACAACGTTCTCTTTCAGGCCTTTCAACCAATCGATACGACCCCGGAGAGCCGCTTTTGCTAAAACTCGAGCAGTTTCTTGAAAACTTGCTTCAGATATGAAACTTTGAGTATTGAGAGATGCTCTTGTTATTCCCAATAAGACGACTCGGTAACAGATCGCTTCTTCCAAAGCGCGCCCCATTCGTTCTGCTCGCAACAATCCAATAAGTTCTCCGGGTGAAAAAACATTAGACATTCCATCTTCTGAAATCAACACTTTTGATGTTATTTGACGTACAATAATTTCTATATGCCTATTATGAATCTGCACCCCCTGGGAGCGATAAACCTGTTGGATTTTATTAACCAAAGAGATTCGGCTTTGCGCTATAGTTAGCTCAGCACCAATCAAGAATCCCCAAGGAATTCCAAGAATTCTTGGTATACATTTGTTCCAACTCTCAACCCTCTTTTCTAGATTCATGGATATTGAATCAATCGAACGCACTTCTAAGACCTGTTCTACTTTTGGAAGACCCTGTGTTATATCACCAGATCTCGATTTTTCATATATAAATGTAACTAATGTATCTCCTTCGTAAAGGGTTTCCCCATAATGGCCATGAACAGTTGCTCCGGGGGTGGCCAAATAAGGCTTAGCTGATCGTATCACTATCGAGTCAACTTGAACAAGTATAACTTGACCCGATTTGAGGGGCGGTCCATTTTTGGCTATACATACATTTTCACAAATAAACTGTCCAAGACTAATTATTTTAGATGTCTCTGCACAATAATTGTGATGGAGAAAAGACCAATTCAAATTGAATGGATTTAAAATAATGTTACGGCATGGATCGGGATTAAAAATTTTTCCATTTTCATCCATTAAATAATATTTTAATTTAATCACTTGAAAAGTCTGTTTTAAATTGTCAAGTTGCAAATATTTAGTTACTAAGATCTGATTATGAGTTATTAAATGGTAAGATGAATAAAAATTCTCAATTGGAAGGCATGTTCCTAAAGGGCCCAATGAATTCCTAATTGGAATTAGGGGATCTTTTTTAATTGATTCTTTTATCACACTGTGATATTTTACATCTTTGAATGGCTCCATTCGAGAACAATTGGCTGCTGACAAAATTATCAACGACTGACATTCCTTATTTCTATTCAACAACGTATGAATAGTTCCTTGAGGTTGGTTAAGAGATTGTTGAATTTTTGCCTTGGAATAGGAATAAATGGCAGAAAAGGGGTTGATATTGGTACAATCTGATCCATTATCAGAGAGCAATCCTGACCCCGACGGATCATTCCTTTTTCCGATATATGAAATAGGGGATTTCACTAAGTTGATTCTTAGGAAATGTCGAATCAAACCATTTGTCCTTATTTCAACAAAAGAAGCACGGGCTTCTTCGCAAGAAGAACTTTTTTTGTCTTGGTTCCAATTCAATACTAAACAAGTCCGAACTAATTGAATACTTGTGTCAGAAATTCCTCGAATCGGTTTGCCATTTCCATAAAGGATATAATTGACAATTCGAAGTTGCACATTATCCCTTTCCTGCAATGGATCCGGTGGAAAAAGGGTTCTAAATTTATACCGTCCGTTATTTCATATGTGACGACAGGTCGAACTAAAACAAAAAACCTTTTCTTACTAGGTGTAATTCGTTGGACATAGATCCAATTTTTAACTTTTTTGTATTCCTTGGAATTTCTTTTTCCTGTTCCTGGTGGTATCAAAACGCCGGTATGTCTGGATATCTTATCCGTCTCTCCAGGAAAATGGATATCTCCAGAAAAGATTTTCAGTTCAATTCGTTTTTTTTTTCTCTCCACCCGGACCAACCCACCGACTCGGCTTCTTAGATTTAAGGTGATTTGTGTATCGACCCCAACGATACTATTGTTCCGTACCATTATGGAAGAAGATCCGGGCAAGATATGCACCTCTTCAGGAATGAAAAAAAATCGATCTACTTTCATTTGGTATTTTGGCCTAAATTCCTTGACTCCTCGATACTCAATCAAATCCTCTTTTTTGATGACTGAATGCGTTTCTATAGTCCCATATTTAATAATGCCTCGAACTCTTTCTTCTGTATCGAGGATCATCGAAATAAGCAAGAATACTATTTCGACGGAAAATACCATTTACGGGGATTTCAATCGAGATACCTGAACAGGGCATTAGTTCATTCTCGAGTTCTTGAATCGAGTGTAGTGGAATGATGAATTTATTTCTTCGCCTTTTTGACAATAAATCAGAATTCCCGTGAAGAATAGGCGAATATACGAGATTATACTGACCAGTACATATGATTCGATTAAGGTCTGAATAATCAGGAATCCTATCTTCTTTTTGACCATAAAAATCCGAACTAAACAATTTCTGCCTCGCCTGATCATTGGTTACTGAGAGGTTAGAAGTATATCTTGGCTTGCCAGAAAGAGAATGCGCATTCATTTGATCCTGATCCTTGTGGATCGAAAGGTAGACTAGACTGGACCTGCACGGCCCTCCTAATAATATCCATAAATGACTTGTTTTTGGTAATAGATGAACATTACCATATGTAAATTCGGGTGCATGATAGACATCGGTACTCCAGTGCATTTCTCCGTCTGAATCAGAATAAATATGTTTTCGAACCTTCTCTTTAAAATTCAAAGTGGATATTCCTGCGCGAATCTCAGCAATTACTTGTTCTGATTCTACATATTGATCGTTTTGAACTAAAAGCAAACTTTTGGGTGGAATATTCACATTATGTAGAATATCTTCACTCTCAATAGTTACATACAAGTCTATAGAACATAGAAAGGCGGGATGCCCATGACGTGTACGTGTCGGATGAACCAAGTCCTCATTGAATTTTATTTTTCCATTAGATGGGGCTCGCACATGTTCTGCAGTACCCCCCGTGAATACTCCTCCGGTATGAAAAGTTCGTAATGTTAATTGAGTACCCGGTTCTCCAATCGATTGACCTGCAATAATACCTACAGCTTCCCCCAATTCAACCAGGTCGCCATGAGTAGGACTACGGCCATAACATAATCGACAAATCCAAGATGTACTCCTACAAGTAAAGGGAGTTCGAATAGAGATTGGTTGTGCCCGAAAGGTTATGAATCGATTTACAAGTCCAATGCCAATGGCTTGGTTTCTAGTGGCAATACATCGTGAACCCATGTATATATCATCTGCTAATACACGGCCAATTAATGTTTGACTAAAAATCCTTTCCGGCATTATCCCATTCCGAGGACTCACAGAAATACCCCGGGCGGTGCCACAATCCGTTCGACGTACAACAATGTGTTGAACTACTTCAACAAGTCTGCGAGTGAGATATCCAGCGTCTGATGTTCGTACAGCAGTATCCACAACTCCTTTACGGGCTCCGTAGCAAGAAATGATGTATTCTGTTAAAGAGAGTCCTTCGCGTAAATTGCTTTGAATAGGTAAATCAATCATTTGTCCTTGAGGATCCGACATTAATCCTCTCATACCTACTAATTGATGTACCTGAGATGCATTTCCTCGAGCTCCCGAGAAAGACATTATATGAACTGGATTAAAAGGGTCAGTCATCCTAAAATTCGGATTCATTTCTTGGCGCAAATATTCACTTGTAGCATACCATATTTCAATGGATTGACGTAATTTTTCTACCGCGTGTACATTCCCATAATGATGGTGTTTTTCCAAAATCAAACTTTGTTGTTCAGCATCTTGAACTAGCCATCCCTTAGAAGGTATTGTTAAAAGATCATCAATTCCTAATGAAATGGATGTAGCAGTAGCTTGTTGGAACCCCAGAGTTTTTACTTGATCCAGGATATGTGATGTATATGCCATTCCGAAGTGCTCTATTAATCTACTAATAAGTCGTTTCATGGCAGTTCCGTCTATCGCTTTATTGTGAAAGACCAGATTGGCCCGTTCTGCCATAAGTACCTCCATATTCCGCTGAGTAGGATTCGACAATGGGTTTGAGTCGGTGATTGTAAAACTTCCTTTTATCGATCTTGATTCGCGTATAAATTCCGGAACTATGGACCTAGCTGAACCGGAGAGCCCCGAAGTCCCACGGTATCATAGAATTAGGTAGCATATGAATAGGCCCGAGAAAACCCCTGTATAGCTTCTTCGATTTCTCGATAAAGAGCAATATGACCAACAGTGGTTCGAATGTATATAAAAAGGATTTTTTTTTTTAGACTTCTTACTATTAGATAGTGTCCATAAATCTCATAAAAAGTACCTAAAGATTCATAGTGAACTTCGATGGGAGTTTCTCTTGAAGCAATAACGCGTTGATCTAGTCGCCACCGGAGCCACAAAGGACTATCTAAATGATTCGTTTCTGCCGATAAGCCCCAATTGCATCATAGGAATTCGAAAAAAAGGGTTCTTTCGTATACTTATAGTAACTATTGTCACTTCTTTTTTGATTTTGATAGTTTCTGCGATTACATGGATTATATCTATTTACACAAATACCTCGATGATTTCCGCTCGTTAATACATAGAGTCCAATAAGCATATCTTGCGTTGGTACGGAAATGGGATCCCCAATA
>JBANQN010000151.1:67500-70000 GCA_037074985.1 Solanum bulbocastanum | reverse complement strand
TTCAATGAATATTCACTTTAGATTGCTTAGTCCATCTCATTATTAATTCATTGTTAAAACAATTTGAATATAAGAATTTTTGTCAATAATTCTTGTTGTATAGGTTTACGACGTGTAATTAAATAAAAAAAAGGGCGAAATGATTTCCCTTTCAGTTGATTTTATTCAACGATTGACCAAAATATTAATAATAAATAAATAATAAAAATGAATAATTTTTTTATTCAGTTTTATTAATAAATTGCATGAACTTAGATCAATCAAATAATGATATTTCTATACCTATGGAATTAGTCGTCCTAATCAATTTGTCCATTTAGATTTCTCTAGGTGGAATAATAAGAAAAGGTAAGATTCAAAAGAATTTTTAAAAAGGTTTTTTTTTTTAGTATTTTAGAAAGGGGCGGGAGGTATCTGTACTTGAATAACTATAAGCGAACCCTTCTAGATGTTTCGACGCTTGATTCTCGAATAGGATTGAATCTAAGATGAATGCTTGGTTTACGTTATGGAAGAAAGACATGTATATGTGATATTAGATATTGCCTAGTGCTAGTTATATATCAAATGAACTAAAGATATATTTTACTACTCTAGGGGATTCTAATAGACTAGAAGTCCTTCCGGCCCCTTGTGACTGTGAATTGAATGAATAAACGGATGAAATCAAGAAATAATTCAACTAACAGTTCGAACCAAGAACAAGAAATGGAAGAACGAAAGTCGTATGGGTTCACAAAGACTCTGTGGCTAAAAAGTAAAAAAGATATATCGAAGTTGTTTTGATGATTCAATAATCTTATTACTTCAATCCGAAGTTCTTAGTTACTTCGACTGGATGAGTCCTAGTGAGGGAATAATTAAGTCATAATTCATTGGTTGATTGTATCATTAACCATTTCTTTTTTTGGTACGAGGAACTTATCATGAATCCACTGATTGCTGCCGCTTCCGTTATTGCTGCTGGATTGGCCGTAGGGCTTGCTTCTATTGGACCTGGAGTTGGTCAAGGGACTGCTGCGGGTCAAGCTGTAGAGGGTATCGCGAGACAGCCTGAGGCAGAGGGAAAAATACGAGGTACGCTATTGCTTAGTCTAGCTTTTATGGAAGCTTTAACAATTTATGGACTGGTTGTAGCATTAGCACTTTTATTTGCAAATCCTTTTGTTTAATCTTAGCTTAGAAATATGAAAAATATATTTATTTTTCATATTTTATTGCCTTCGACTTGTCGTTTGCTTTTTCAAATTCTATCAAGATTTCCCTCCTCCCATTCTTTATTCTTTGAGAAAAGAACCTACGGGAAGGGCTGATTTGCGGATGAGGAATTAGCCTACTGACTCGCTTTCATCCTTCCCGTTCATAGACCAAGGGAAACTCTTTTTAGTAAGTGTTAGTGTTCCAATAACCAATAAAAGGGCTAGTTCATTAGTTAATAATTTCTAACTAACTCGAATATTTTTTCTTTTTTTACTCAATTTCAGAAAAAATAAAAGAATAAATAAAAAGAGGGGCGAAGTGCTACAAAAAGAACTCTGTTCGATTTTTTAGTCTATCTATAAGAGGAGATCATATGAAAAACGTAACCGATTCTTTCGTTTCTTTGGGCCACTGGCCATCTGCCGGGAGTTTCGGGTTTAATACCGATATTTTAGCAACAAATCCAATAAATCTAAGTGTAGTGCTTGGTGTATTGATTTTTTTTGGAAAGGGAGTGTGTGCGAGTTGTTTATTTCAAGAATAGGTTGGACCAACCAACTGTACCCTTTTCCGTTATAAGTAGGAAAGAGAGGTGCATGATCTCGCGAATTACTTCTGTATAAATTCATAAATTATATGTAAGAACCATAGCATTTCGCTATTCATTGGTAAATTGATTTTGATTCTCTATTAACCAATAATGTGGAACTATTAACATGGTTAAAACAAACTGTTTGAAGTCTAGACGCAGCATGGTACTCTTTCTACCACTATGTTAATATAGAGGTGGTTTCAAAATAAATATTTTATCGATATAGGATACTCATATTGATAAAATGATTTTAACCGCTTATTGTAAATTGTAAAAACAGGGATTTTACCCCCTTTATCTAATGCTGAATCGACGACCTATTCTAAGTAAGAAGAACTTTTTGGATTTGAAAAAAAAAAAGAAACAACTTTGCTGACAATTACATATTTTTTAGTTTGTCAGAAGAGTCCTCCGACTATTTTGGTCTTACATTAGTTTCGATATCTTTTTGGAATATGAACAAAGAAGAGAAGATAGGCTCATTACATTCATAAAAAAAGATATGAGAATTTACCTTAAGTAATTGAGCGTGAGAGCCAAATGAATCGAAAGATTCATGTTTGGTTCGGGAAGGGGTTATGGAATTTTGGAAAGGAATGGAAAAATAATCTACTTTCATTAAGTGATTTATTAGATAATCGAAAACAGAGGATCTTGAATACTATTCGAAATTCAGAAGAACTGCGTGGGGGGGCTATTGAACAACTC
>JBANQN010000151.1:60000-62500 GCA_037074985.1 Solanum bulbocastanum | reverse complement strand
CGAAATGTTAGCTGGAATGTGATTGTTGTTTCTGATTTTTTTCTTCGATGAATCGTTTTTTTTTTCAAAAACGGAATCGAGATACGAAAGAATCCATATTCCCTATCTCATATTCTCTACCCCCTAAATTAGCCTAATTAGATTCAATTTTCTTTTTTGTAGATTTCTTGACTTTTGGCCAAGAGGGGGTTTTTGGTACTAATTCAATTCACTAAGTCTCTTAATTCTTAATCAATGAGGTAGGCTAAAATAGAAAAAAAGGAGCAAAAACTGTACTTAATCTGGGCTTGTTTGGCTTTGAGCTCGCATTTCGTAAAAATAAAAAAGACTAGGACATCCCCTTCTTTTGATTTATGCTGCATCAGTCCCATAGAATGGGGTAGATAGGAGTTAATCAGTGATGGGAAGGCGTTCATTTCAATATCTATAAACGGTGACAATTGCTCAGTCTATTTGATCGAATTGATAGATACAAAACCCTTCCCATTCTTTGGATTTTATCAATCAGATGAAAAAAAAAAGACTTATCTTTTTTCCTAAGATGATCAAAAGTTATTTTTAACTATCAAATTTTCTTGGAATAATGATGTCGAGAGGGGAACTTTCGAAATTGATTCGAAATTTCGAAAGAGAAATAGTTTAAATCATTCCTTAGAAGCTGAATCTTTCTCTCCTATTAAGTCACGTGAAGATGCAGAATCAAAAAGAATTCGTTTATTCGTCTTATTTTATTTATATAAATAAATTATTTATTATATATATTTATTAATTAATATTATAATGTTAGACAATTAAATATTAGCGATGGGGTCTTACTAAGACTTCTTCAGAAAAATATTTATCCACCTATATCTATAGTATTATTTATATCTATATACTATAGATATAGAAGATATAGAAAAGATATAGAAGATATAGAAAATACTTTAGATTATGGTGTTTATACATCAGCCCAACCAATGACTATTCATGATTCCATAATTGAATCAATTCCATACCGGTTCTTAGAGGAATGTTATGGTAAAACTTCGTTTGAAACGATGTGGTAGAAAGCAACGTGCGACTTGAAGGACACGATCCGTTGTGGATTTGTACATCCACCATTTTTTGTAGGAATGAAGGTGCTCTTAGCTCGACATCATTGGTTCTGTTTCACTAGAACCCCTCGTTTTTTGTTGTCTTGGAATGTAAATAGTCCATGATGGAGCTCGAGTAGAAAGTATTAATTTATTTCTCGGGGCAAGGGTCTAGGGTTAATGCCAATCAATAAAAAAATTGAAACAACTTCGTAAATATATCTTAGGTATGGAAATCGAAAGAATCCAATTCGAGCAAGTTTAAAATGAAAAAATTTATTGGAATTGATCAAACTTTTTCGATCCAAAGTGTTTCACGAGGGAATCCATCATCTTGTAGGATTCTTTCATAAAAATCGCAAAAAGGGTATGTTGCTGCCATTTTGAAAGGATTAAAAAGCACCGAAGTAATGTCTAAACCCAATGATTTAAAATAAAACAAAGATAAAGGATCCCAGAACAAGGAAACACCTTTTTAATTGTCTTAATAACTGGATCAGACCGAAGAATCCGATTTTAAACGAGACAAACAAAAAAGGAGGAAAGACCGCTCAATAAATGAAATTGCCGAAAGATTTTCCTTTGAACTGTTTGAAAGTTATCCAACTTGAGTTATGAGAGTATGAATGGTTTCTTTTTCATTTTAAGGAAGAACGAAGAAAAAAAGACTTAGATCTTTAATTGCTTTGATCATTTTATGGATCCAGTTGTCATTTCTTAGATAGAATTCCATACAGAGACAAAACTTCGAATCAATCATTTTTCTCGAGCCGTACGAGGAGAAAGCTTCCTATACGTTTCTAGGGGGGGTGTTGTTCATCTACATCTATCCCAATGAGCCGTCTATCGAATCGTTGCAATTGATGTTCGATCCCGAAGAGAAGGAAAAGATCTTCAGAAAGTGGGTTTTTATGATCCGATAAAGAATCAAACTTATTTAAATGTTCCTGCTATTTTATATTTCCTTGAAAAAGGGGCTCAACCTACAGAAACTGTTCAGGATATTTTAAAGAAGGCAGAGGTTTTTAAGGAACTTCGTCTTAATCAACCGAAATTCAATTAAGGAAATAAATTAAGGAAATACAAAAAAGGGGGTAGTGATTTGTATATAACTTTGTATGACTTTTCTCTTCTATTTTTTTGTATTTCCTCCCTTTCCTTTTCTATTTGTATTTATTTATCATTGCTTCCAGTGAATTCCGTGTTCTATAACGACAAAACCTCTTATTTTATTGATCTTCGAAATATTAAATTCGGGCATTTCGGAACGAAATCAAGTTTGCTTATCTCAGTTAACTTGATTGAATCCATTATGAATTCAATAAATCTAAGTAAATTAACGTAAATTGTAGTTTTGTTTTCCACTTATTTTTTTTATTCTCCCATCTATACTTTTTTGTATCTATTTTATTTGGATTAGATTT
>JBANQN010000151.1:12500-25000 GCA_037074985.1 Solanum bulbocastanum | reverse complement strand
CGTTATTATCAGTAGCACTTCTAGTGATTACATTTCGAAAAAACAGAAAGCTTTTTTATAAGAGCAATGGTTTTTTAAACGAGTCATTTTTCTTGGGTGAAAATGTTGTCGAAAATACTTCGTTTTTTTGTGCTAAAAATTATTACAGGTCCCAATTGATTCAACAATTGGATTATTGGAGTTATCGGGTTATTAGTTTAGGATTTACTTTTTTAACCATAGGAATCCTTTCGGGAGCGGTATGGGCTAATGAAGCGTGGGGGTCCTATTGGAATTGGGATCCAAAAGAAACTTGGGCATTTATTACTTGGATCGTATTTGCAATTTATTTACATACTCGAACAAATAGAAATTTGCGGGGTCCAAATTCTGCAATTGTAGCGTCTATAGGTTTTCTTATAATTTGGATATGCTATTTTGGGGTCAATCTATTAGGAATAGGGTTACATAGTTATGGTTCTTTTCCATCAACATTTAATTGAATTCAAGACAAGTTATTACAAATACAAGAGCGGGCGACGCATTGTATGAACCAGCATGCGGACCGTGTGAATCAAATATTGTATTGATGATTCACACGGTTTTCTACCATATGTAGTTCAATTTCATTGTTTTTACTTAATTCTTAAGTTAAGAGAAGAAAAAAAGAAGACTTTTTTTCATTGTCCAAGAATGTTTTTAAAAACAAACATAGGTTTTTTTATTTCAGTCATCCAATTATCTATAAAAAAAATTAGATAGAATAACTTCGACCTTGTCAACTGCTAATGAAAGAACGAAATCGGGGTATATACCAATACCTATTACGGGTAAAAAGATGGAGATCGAAAGAAATAACTCTCGCGGTCCAGAATCAAAAAAAGAATCCTTCGGGGCGTTAAATAGCTTGTATCCATAGAACATCTGGCGTGGCATAGATAATGAATAAATAGGAGTTAATATAATTCCAATTGCCATTACAAAAGTAATTAGTAGTTTTGGAATTAAAAGATATTTTTGGCCGGTAATTATTCCAAAAAATACTATCAATTCGGCAACAAAACCACTCATACCTGGTAACGCAAGAGAAGCCATCGAAAAGCTACTGAACATCGTGAACATTTTTGGCATTGGAATAGCTATTCCGCCCATTTCGTCAAGATAAACAAGGCGGATTCTATCATAAGTCGTTCCCGCCAAGAAAAAAAGTGCAGCACCAATAAATCCATGAGAGATTATTTGTAAAAGGGCTCCATTAAGTCCCGTATCGGTTAGAGAACTAATTCCTATAATTATGAAACCCATATGGGAGACAGAGGAATAGGCTATTCTTTTTTTTAAATTCCGTTGGCCAAGAGATGTTGAAGCTGCATAGATTATTTGTATTGTACCTATTATCATCAACCAAGGAGAAAATATAGAATGGGCATGAGGTAATAATTCCATATTGATTCGAATTAATCCATACGCTCCCATTTTTAATAAGATTCCGGCTAGAAGCATACAAGTACTGTAATGTGCTTCTCCATGGGTATCTGGTAACCATGTGTGTAGGGGGATAATGGGCGATTTGACAGCAAAAGCAATAAAAAATCCAATATAGAAGATTATTTCTAAAACCACAGGATATGACTGATTAACTGATGTTTCAAAATTTAATGTTGGTTCATTAGAACCATATAAAGCAACACCCAAAACTCCCATTAAGAGAAAAACAGAACCCCCCGCCGTGTACAAAATAAATTTTGTAGCTGAGTACAGACGTTTCTTTCCTCCCCACATGGCTAGAAGTAGATAAACAGGAATTAATTCTAACTCCCACATGATGAAAAAAAGTAAAAGGTCCCGAGACGAAAATGATCCAATTTGACCACTGTACATTGCTAACATGAGAAAATGGAATAATCTAGAATCTCGAGTAACTGGCCAAGCCGCTAAAGTCGCTAAAGTAGTGATAAATCCTGTTAATAAAATGGGTCCTATAGAAAGTCCATCTATTCCTAATCTCCAATGGAAATCAAAAAAATCGATCCATTTATAATCCTCTACTAGTTGGATTAATGGATCATCCGATTGGAAATGATAACAAAATGCATAAGTTGTTAGAAGGAGTTCTAAAATACATATACATATGGTATACCACCTAATTACCCTATTTCCTTTATGGGGAAGAAAGAAAATTAAAGAACCCGCAAATATCGGAAAAACGACAATTATTGTTAACCAAGGAAAATAATTCGTAGTAAAGACAAGATACACTTGGACCAAAAAAACCCGTGCTCAAAATATTTTTATTTTCGAGCACAGGTTTGTCGGTAAAAAAATTAAATGGATTCAAGTAGAGTTTTCTCGAACGTATCAATAAGCTAGACCCATACTGCGAGTTGTTTCATGCCATAAATAAACTCGGACACTCAAGAAATCTGTTGGACAGGCGGATTCACATCTCTTACAACCAACACAGTCCTCTGTTCGTGGAGCAGAAGCAATTTGTTTAGCCTTACAACCGTCCCAAGGTATCATTTCTAATACATCAGTGGGGCAGGCTCGGACACATTGAGTACATCCTATACACGTATCATAAATCTTTACTGAATGTGACATTGGGTCTATACGTTTTTGAATGTTATAAATTTTCGATCTAGTAAACTTAGAAACGAATCATATATTTAGATACCAGATGAATCAATGAGTTATCATGATTTTCTAATCAACCCCTTTCTGGATTGGTTTATGAGATATGAGAGAGGCCAAAATACTTTGATTTCTTATGTTTTGCAAACAAGATCATACTTTACGTAGTAAACATGCTAATTAAAATTGATTTCTCAATATTAGAATCTAGATGATTAATATTAATTATTCAACAAATTTGATTGGTTGATACGAGTTGATTTTCTGTTACGGTAAATTGAGGAAACAATAGCCAGGCCAATGGCTGCTTCAGCGGCTGCAATAGCTATAACAAAAATTGAGAAAATGTCTCCCTTTAATTGACGATTATCAAAAAAATCAGAAAATGTTACAAAATTTATATTAACCGCATTCAATATAAGTTCAAGACACATAAGGGCTCTAACCATATTTCGACTTGTGATCAATCCATAGATACCGATAGAAAATAAATAGGCACTCAAAACAAGTACATGTTCGAGAATCATTAAACAACTCCTTATCAATCTCGACTCCTTTCAATATGAACAACAATTCAACTAATTTAATTGACTAGTATATAACAAGTATGGAACAAAGAAATAGATTGGTACTAGATTGACCTAAAGTCTTTCTATTTATCCAGCTAGAATTCAAATAGAATTCAAGGAAAATGAATGTGATAAGACAGAACAAAATTTTATTTGAATTCCAAGTTTTAATAGAAATTTTTTATTGACGAGCTACAGCAATTGCACCTATTAAAGCAACTAAAAGGATTATGGAAATAAGTTCAAATGGGAGAAAAAAATCTGTTGATAAATGAATTCCAATTTGTTGACTATTACTTAGAAAATCTTGCTCTATAATCTGGTTTGATCTTGTAGTCCAAATAATCCCGTACCATGACGTATCTGAAATAGTAGTAATTAATGAAATAAAAAGACTTATACAAACCATCGAAGTAATTCCATTTCCTACGGTCCAAAGATGAAAATCCTTGTAATATTCTGAGCCATTCATGAACATCACAGCAAAAATGATTAAAACATTTATAGCTCCTACGTAAATAAGTAGCTGCGCAGCAGCTACAAAATAGGAGTTAGATAGAATATAGAATAACGATGTACAAACAAGAACCAATCCCAAGGAAAAGGCCGAATAAATTGGATTGGGAAGTAATACCACTCCTAGACCCCCTAATATAAGACCCGATCCTAGAAAGACTAAAAGAAAATCATGTATTGGTTCAGATAAATCCATTTTTTATAAAAAATCAAAAACGAAGAATTTCATGACTTTATTGACCTGACCAGGAAAAAAGCAGTTTTTCTATTTTTTATGATACTTTGAAATTGTTAATTGAATGAAAGTCTAATGGGTATGAATTGACGTAGATGCTTTTATTTTATTGGACCACTATCCATTCTTTATTCGTCGAAAGAGTAGTTTAAACCTATCTATTTTTGATATCATTTATATACTTTGAAACCATTACTATTATAATATATAATATTGAAATCGGTTGTGTTTTCAATCTAAATTAAGCTAGGAGTCTCATTAAGCAACCACTAGTTTGAATTGCCCAAGCAAAAATCTCATTGTTTTAGATCCGAACTAAGCCTTCGTAATTCGTAATTTTTTTGAATCGAATTAAGGGTTTATTCATTGTTTATTTGAGGTAAATTCGAAATTGTTCGAATTGTGTAATCATCAATTACTGACATTGGTAAGCGACCCAAAGCGATTTGATTATAATTCAATTCGTGACGATCATAAGTAGAAAGTTCATATTCTTCGGTCATTGATAAACAATTTGTTGGGCAATACTCAACGCAATTACCACAAAATATACAGATTCCAAAATCAATACTGTAATTAAGCAATCGTTTCTTTCGAATATCAGTTTCCAACTTCCAATCAACAACGGGTAAATCTATAGGACATACACGCACACATACTTCACAAGCAATGCATTTATCAAATTCAAAGTGTATTCGGCCTCGGAAACGTTCCGATGTGATCAATTTTTCGTAGGGGTATTGAATAGTTACAGGTAAACGATTTGCGTGGGACAGGGTAATCATGAAACCTTGGCCGATGTATCTGGCGGCTCGTATTGTTTGTTGACCATAATTTATGAATTCAGTTATCATAGGGAGCATATGTTGAATATCTAGAAAAAAGATTTTATGCTTGTTTCTTTCTCTTGTTTGAGACAAGTCGTGAATCTAGGATATTGTGGTCTTTTACAGTGAAAGAAGTTGGGACGAGGTTGTCAATAATAGATTACCTAGAGAAATCGGTAAAAGAAATTTCCACCCAAGATTTAATAGTTGGTCCATTCTCAGCCTCGGTAAAGTCCATCTTGTTGCAATAGGAATGAACAAAAACAAATAAGTTTTGGCTAATGTGATAAAGATACCAATTAGTGTTCCAAAGACTTTACCCCCTTTATTTATGCCAAATAGCTCAGGAACAAATATGTACGGAATAGAAAGATTCCAACCTCCCAAGTAAAGAACTGTTACAAATAATGAAGAAACTAGTAGATTCAGATATGAAGCAATGTAAAATAAACCAAATTTGATACCTGAATATTCGGTTTGATACCCTGCTACTAATTCTTCTTCTGCTTCTGGTAAATCAAAAGGTAATCTTTCACACTCGGCGAGAGAAGAAATTAGAAAAACGATAAACCCGATGGGTTGACGCCACAAATTCCACCCCCAAAAACCATATTTTGACTGCGCTTCCACTATATCAACTGTACTTGAACTGTTAGATAATCATAGTCGATGATAACATCACTGTGCCCATCGCTATTACAGAACCGTACGTGAGATTTTCACCTCATACGGCTCCTCAGAGGTCACAAATAAATCTAAGGGCCCTTTCCTATTCTTTATCTTGATATGTTTGTCAGATAGAGTCAAAATCTATCCTAAGGTCCCAAATTAGACCAATGGAATTCTGTCTGCTATATTTAAAACTAATAAATAAGTGCTTCTGAATTTATCTCATCTTTTAAGAATTTTAATTTTTCTTTGTTGATTAATAACCTTATCATTAAATAAAAAAATGTGCTTTATAGCAATATCACATATACATTTCAACCTCGAATTTTCAATTACGAAAAAAATTAGAGAGTACATTAGTTCATGAATCATGACAAAAATTTTATCTCTCTAAATAGAAATAAAAATGGAATTATAGGAAAGAAAGAATAAAAACAAAAAAAGAAAAAAGGAAGAAAAAAAAAAGACATCCCTCCTTTTTGCTTTTGCAATTAGATTCTTTTCTTTCTATTTCGATTTTTTTATTTCATTCCTATTCTCCTTTCTCAGAAAAAGGGCCTTTAACCAAAGTAAAAGATTACTTCGTTCTTGATAGTTAGTTACTTACTCAGTGGATAGGAACATACTCTGGATCAGAATCATGGGGAGTACTTCTTGATCATTTCTACGAACGTAAAGCCCCAATTTGAATTCCTTTTATGTACAGAAATATCCTCTTGGATAACTTACATAATCTCAATTACTAATCCTTTGTGTATCTTGGTCTTCCTAACCATCCACTCATTTTTTGTTTCAAAAACCTCCCGTTGTGGAAATCCATCTATGGTAATAGACAGTAAAAAATCCATAGAGGTGGTCTTTTGAACCCGCTTCAAGCTATCATGACAATTCACGAATCTTGGGGTAAACAATCTCTTGCTTATGTTTACTTTTTTCACCATTTGATTCTTGTACATAGGAAATGAGACTCAACTTTTTTACTGCAAATTTCGAAGCCGTTTTCTTTCACTCATATAACTATCTGGTTTAGTTCATCAACTCAAATGCTGAAGAAAAATAAAAATATATATAGTCAATCAAATCTTTTTATCCTTGTTTCTAGCAAGAAAAGAATTTTGAGAAATTTTAGGTCTCACCGAATCACACGTAGAGATATTGATAACACACATAGAGCTAATGGTATTTCATAACTAATTGATTGAGCAGCTGCCCGTAGACCACCTAAAAAGGAATATTTATTATTTGATCCATACCCCGACATAAGAAGTCCAACGGGAGCAATACTTGAAATGGCAATCCAAAAAAAAACACCAATACTAAGATCGGCTAGAACAAGGTGATCACCAAAAGGAATTACTGAATAACTTAGAAAGATAGATATTACTGCTATGGATGGTCCGATACTGAATAAACGAGTATCTCCTGTAGATGGAATAAGGTTCTCTTTCAAAAGTAGTTTTGTCCCATCTGCTAGAGCTTGAAGAATTCCTAAAGGGCCGGCATATTCAGGCCCGATACGTTGTTGTATTCCTGCAGATATTTCTCTTTCTAACCAAACAATTACTAGTACACCTATTGTGATTCCTAATACAAGAGTCACAATAGGGACAAGCATCCATATGATCCCATAGACTTCTTTTAAGGATTCCAATTTGGAAAAAGAATTGATAGTCTCTATTTCTGTTGTATCAATTATCATTTCAACGATCAACTTCTCCCATAATGATATCTATGCTACCTAGTATTGTCATAATATCAGCCAATTTCATTCTTTTAACTAACTGAGGAAGAATTTGCAAATTGATAAAACCTGGTGGGCGAATTTTCCATCTCCAAGGAAAAACGCTCTGATCTCCTATCATAAAAATCCCCAATTCTCCTTTTGGGGCTTCAACTCTCACATAAAGTTCTTGTTTCGACAATTCAAAAGTTGGAGAAGGCTTTTTACTAATAAACCGATATTCAAAATCATTCCATTCAGGATCTTTTAATCTGTCAAAACGTCGCATTTCTAAATTTTCGTAAGGCCCTCCTGGAATTCCTTCCAGAGCCTGTTGAATAATCTTTATGGATTCTGTCATTTCACCGATTCGTACTAAATAACGAGCTAATGAATCCCCTTCTCGTTGCCATTGAACCTGCCAATCAAATTCGTCGTAAGACTCATAATGATCAACTTTACGAAGATCCCATTCTATTCCGGAAGCTCGTAGCATTGGTCCCGATAAACCCCAATTTAATGCCTCGTCTCTCCCAATAATGCCTACGCCTTCAACTCGTTCTAAAAAAATAGGATTCCGGGTAATAAGTTTTTGATACTCAGCAACCCCTGTTAAAAAATAATCGCAAAAATCCAAACATTTATCTATCCAGCCATAGGGTAGATCGGCAGCCACTCCTCCAATACGAAAAAAATTATGCATCATTCGCATACCGGTGGCAGCTTCGAATAGGTCATATATCAATTCTCTTTCTCGAAAAATATAGAAGAAAGGGGTCTGTGCACCAATATCCGCCATAAAAGGACCGAGCCATAACAAATGAGAAGCTATCCGACTCAACTCCAACATAATGACTCTGATATAGCTAGCCCTTTTAGGTACTTGAATATTGCCTAATTGTTCGGGTCCATTTATGGTTATTGCTTCTGTGAACATAGTAGCTAAATAATCCCAACGTGTTACATAAGGCAAATATTGTATAATTGTTCGGTTTTCCGCAATTTTCTCCATCCCTCTATGTAAATAACCCAATATTGGTTCGCAGTCGACAACATCTTCACCATCTAGAGTAACGATGAGTCGAAGAACACCGTGCATTGATGGGTGCTGAGGCCCCATATTGACTATCATGAGGTCTTTTCTTGTAGTTGGTGCAGTCATAAGTTTTTTAACGATTCATTCTTCCATGAATTACTGAAAGTGAAAAGAAGTTCATCAAAATTTAATCGAAACATATAAGTGAAAATGAAATAACTCTTCAAATTAATCAAATTAATGAGTTTTTGTCTCTCGAATGTCCAACTGATTAATTAATTCTTTATAACGTACTCTATTTTTTTTTGCCAAATAAGCTAGCAGTCGTTGACGTTTTCCCAAAATTTTCTTCAAACCTCTCTGAGATAAATAGTCTTTTTTGTGCAATTCTAAATGTGAAGTAAGTCTCCGTATCTTATTGGTGAAATTGAATACTTGAAATTCAACAGATCCTTTCTTTTCTTCTTGAAAAATAACTGAAATGACAGAATTTTTTACCATAAATGAATTTCCCCTTTCTTTATTTTACAGATATGGATTTTTTCGAATTTTATTGATCAGTAATAATAATGCCAGTAATTTGAACGTGGTATATAGACTTAATTTCTTTATGAACCTCTAATTTTAGCAATTCCAATAAATTAATCAAATTTCAAATTTGATTCAGATAGGAATCCAAAAAGGTGGTAGGTACGTTTTTTTCAGTCACAAAAGCGAATAATTGAAACCTAAAATCCTAAAATGAAGAAGATTCTGTTGATTCATTTCTAGATCTAATCAATACCTTATTTTATTGATTTAGTATTGTCTACTCGAATTAGATTCGAATGAGATGTAAAACAAGGCATGTTTGCATTTGTTTGCTTTCAGATACTCGATACGAGACAGGGTATATAGTACTATCAATTAATTTTCAATCGTGGATACATATGTATCCTTAAGATACTGAAACGGCTACCATTATTGGTATCAAACCAATAACGATTCATACAAGCTAAATCTTCTAATCGATAATTAGGCCAAAGAAAGAACTTAAATTTAATTAATTCATTTTTATCTTTATAAAGGGGTTTCCGTTCACCCAAAAATTGACTCCAGTTTTTTACATTGGTTTCGTTGCAAAATACTGAATTTCTATCGACGACATTCCAATTCAAAGAATTAAAAAAACTTCGAATTCTCAATTCTCTACGACGTCTAGACCATAAAATATTTTCAGGAACAAGCAAATCAAAATGAGTTTTTTCTGTATTTATTCTTTGAGTTTGAGGTTGCAGAATGAATTCGTCAAAATTCTTTTTATCAACATATCTTTGTTCTCGGTATCTTTGATTAGTTTGGTGTTTACTTTTATGAACCAATGAAATACCTATGGTTTGATACATAATAAATTGTCCATTATGTTTTACAGACAACCGAATAGGTTCGATAATTAATACCCCCTTCTTCATCAAGTCTGTAAGAGGTAAATTTGCCTGAATCAGCATTATATCCAAACTCATTTCTCTCCTTTGAATTGACGATATAGTAATTTTGGTTGGATTTATCAGTCGAAGCAGGAGACAATATACCTTGATATTTTCGAGCATTCTTTGATTCAAAGCATCGTTCCATCTTAATTGAAAAAGCAAATAACGTTTCAAGAACAAATCTAGTTCTGCTTCCGTGTTGCTTTTGTATTGTTTTTTATTTTGACCCTTTTTTGTGTCTGATTCCACGTAATCTTTTTCAAGATCGGTTTGATGTTTTGAAAAAACAGGGCTCAGATTTCCTTTGTTTTCTATATCTGATCCACGCTCTCTTTGACTTGGGGGTTCTTTTGTTTCTTGACTTCGATTCTTTATTTTTTTATTTGATGGTAGAAAAAAGTTTTGTTTTTGGTTTTTATTTTGAATAACATTTTCATTTGTATTCAAATTAAAAAGAAGGAATTTGCTTGGTATAATCCACGGTTTTATTTTATAGACATTATAAAGTAGTACAAATTCTGGGAAGAACCAAAATTCCAGATTCAATATGGGACGATTAAATATTTTTTCATTCATTCCCATCCAATCAAAAAATACTTTTTTCGAATTTTTTTGAGTTTTTTCTGGATTTTGATGAGTTGTAAGATAAAAAACCCCTTTTTTCTCAATTTTATCAATTATTTGATAATTATTAATACCAATTTTAGTATTTGGATTACTGTTGGTATCGATCTTAACCCAGGCTTCAATATCTCCTTTTTGTCTAAGAGAAAAATGGATAATTTTCCAATCAAAATATTTTCTATCGAGATTTCTTTCTATATCTAGAATATTGACCTTTCTTAGATAATTATTGATATGAAGATTGACGGGCATATCAACAAAGTTGTGTTTGGACGTGTTGGAATTATACGAAATTTCTAAGTTCTTCTTTACTTGAAAGGGTAATCTAGAAAAAAATGAGTCACTTTTATTTTCATAATTAATTGATTTATATGCTAAAAGACCATATCTATAACATTTTTTAAAATTATCTTTTTGGTTTGATAATGAATAGAGTTCCGAATCATTTTCTTTTTTGTAATGAATTAATTGGTCTTTTTCATATGAATTCCATTTGTTTAAGTTTCTATTTTTATTTTGAGCCATACAACTTTGATTAACCCTAGTTCGCCATTTTTTTGGCATTAATCTAGACCATCTAATCTGAGATAAATCGTATTGATAATGCCATCTTAACCAGTTTTTCCATTGATTGATTCTATAACTCTGAAGTTTCTTATGTTTTAATTCCGAATGAAATATTCCTAGTTTTTTAAAATAGTCCTTTATTTTAGTCTTAAGGAAACAAGACGTTGTGTTATATTGAAGAACAGATCTAAATTTAGACAAATTAATAACTTGGGTTTGTGATAATTTGTAAAATACATATGCTTGTGACAAGTAGGATAAATCACAAAAAATATGTGAATTTTTCTTACTAATATTATAAAGTGACTTTTTTATAGTCGAAATAAAGATAAAGTGAATTTTTTTTTTATTAGTAATTTTTTCTTGATTTATTTCATTATTGGAGATGAATTTCTCAATCAATTTGTTTGTTGATTCAAGAAAGAGTTGTGTAGTAATTCTAGGAATATTAATGATAGATAAAAATAGATCGATGTATAATCTTTGAATGAATAATTTGAGAAAATAATGGAATTTCCATATTACTCGAGTATTTCTGCTTTTTAATATTTGGAAAAATTTTTTTGGCGATTCGAGTTTTTTAATATTATTTGTTTTATTAGGATTAATGTCTATTTCTGGAGTTACTTTCTTTTTCTCTTTTGTAATTCTTTCTATTTGATTTTTGATTGTACTTGTTCTATCAGTCAAATCCTTCATTTTTTTTTCTATCAGTGAAGAATTTGGCCAATTTCCAGATTCAATTTGACTAAATGATTCGTTAATTATTTGATTACTAATTAGATAATCTTTTTCTTTTTTTGTTTCATTGGATTCAGATATTTCTTTGAATCTAAATAATACAATTGGATTTACTTTTGAAAGTTCTTTTTTTATTTTTTTTAGAAATCCAATACTTTGGATAAACCATTTTTTGGTTTCTTTTGAAACACTTCTAAATAATTTTGTTTTTCCTTTTAAAATTTTTAGAGTTAGAAAATATTTCTTTTTGAATTTTCCAATTTTTTTTTCGAGTTCCTTAAAAATGGGCTCAAAAAAGGAAGGGCGCTTTCGGGGAGAACCAAAGGGAAGTTCAGCTTCCATTCCCCAAACTGTTAAAAAACAAAAATCATCTTTTTGTTTTTTCTTTTTCATTAGCTCTCCGCGGGAGGGGTACAGTTTAGATATATGCCAAGGTTTCAGACAAAAAGGAAATAAAATTTTGATCTGAATCCCGTCTCTCAACCAATCTTTGGGAAATTCTGTTTCTGATAATTGAACACCATTATAAGTACATTTAATCTGCATTTCTCTATTCCATTCCTGCAAATCTTCAGACCATTCAGGAAGTTGCAAGAATAACATACGCCCGAGATTTTTGGCTATTATCAATGAAGGTAATAGAATATATTTTCGAAGAATTGATTGAGTTATTAACATGTAACCTCTTATTATTTGTGCAAAAGGAATGTTATCCCAGGCTTCTTCGATCGCTATCCGTGCTTGTTCCTTTCTTTTGTTATCCTCTTTTTTGTCCTTTTCTTTTTTCTCTTCTCTTTTTGTTTGTTCTTCTCTAGACTCTAGAATCTTGAATTCTCTCTCTTTACCTGTCCAATTTCGAAAAATTGGTTTAATTAGTTCAGAGATATCAAAAGAAAAAAGACGTAGGGGGGTTA
>JBANQN010000150.1:65000-72882 GCA_037074985.1 Solanum bulbocastanum | reverse complement strand
CCGATTATCGAAGGATTCGTTCGAATCCGACCCAACCTGGATTTTTAGCTAAAATGGTTTTTCGGTAGATAGAGAAAGATACAAAACTCTATTATCTATATTGAAATTTCAAATTATATACCTAAGACAAGACCAAATTCGTTTTATTTTACTAATTTCACGAAAGGAAGAACTCACTCTTGGTGATAAAGGTTTCTTGATTCGTAATCAGGAATATAGGTCAAAAAAAGAGTTATCCTCAACTTTCGTTTTGATTCTTTCTACAATTCGATCTTCTATCACCAAAGAAAAGGCCATTATTATCTTATTTACTTTGATTCCGATAAACTAACTACTTTTTGCTACAAACACAAAAAAATAATTGAACTTAGTGCTCTACTTGATTTTGCTTGACTTTTGATTCAAAGGAAAAAAGGCGTGGAGCTTAAATAACTCACTCAGAACGCTTTTTAAAAGATTACGTGGTACAATTAGGTCGAATAAACCCTTCTGGAATAAGTATTCAGCTGCTTGTGAACCTTCGGGTACTGTTTTATTCAATGTTTGTTCAATTACTCTTTTACCTGCAAATGCAATGTAGGCATTGGGTTCGGCAATAATGATATCCCCCAACATACCAAAACTAGCTGTCACTCCACCAGTTGTCGGAGATGTAAGGATTGATACATAAAATAATTTTTTATTTAATTGATAATCATATAAAGCAGACGATATTTTAGCCATTTGCATCAAGCTCAAACTTCCTTCCTGCATGCGCGCTCCCCCAGAAGCACACACTATAATAAGAGGTAAATTTTGATTGGCAGCGTGTTCAATCAAACGGGTGATTTTTCTCTCCGACTACGGATCCCATACTACCCCCCATAAACTGAAAATCCATAACCCCAATTGCTACGGGAATGCCGTTTAGTTGGCCTATGCCTGTTTGAACAGCCTCGGTTAATCCTGTCTTTCTTTGATAAGAATCAATACGATCTTTATAAGGCTCCTCCTCCGAATGAAATTCAATGGGATCCAGCGAGACCATGTCTTCATCCATAGGATCCCAAGTACCCGGATCGATCAAAAGTTCAATTCTATCCGAACTACTCATTTTCAAATGATATCCACATTGTTCACAAATATTCATTTTTGATTTCAAAAATTTCTTATAATTTAATCCATAACAATTTTCGCATTGAACCCACAAATGCTTGTATTTTTGAGTTACCTCGAGATCATTAGAACTTTCTCTTATAGTTAAATCACTGCCCTTTGTGCGAGTTCGTCTACTGGAACCCTCGTTTTCACTACTATTTAGACTTTCACCACTACAAATGGCCCTATAAATGTAACTGTCACCGTAACTCTCACCACCACTTATAATGGAAGTATCTATACAGATTTGAGACTGAAGATAATTATCAATGCAACTATTAATGTGATTATTCCAACTATATTGAGTATCATACATGTAAGACATGTAAGAATTATAGTAGGGATCTTCGCCCCTAAATCCATTATTCAGATAACTCGAGTTTCGATAACTAGAAAAAGAACTTTCTAGTTCACTCAGAAAAGAATGATCGTTGTCAACCTCAAAAATCTGATTTTCAATATCAAAATAGATGGAATAACTGTCTCCATTCCTATCACTAACTAAAAAAGTGTCATCAGAGATGAAATTCCAAATGTCTTTAACGCCGAATAAATAATCAACATTACTGCAACTATGAATGTTTTTCACTTTTAGATTTGGATCTTCACTGGTATTTTCAATAGGACCAAGACTGCCCATTGATTTATTTAGCCCACACCTGCGTTCGAACTCCTTCTTAAACAACATCGAATTAAACCCCCATCTTTCCATAGAGTTTTCTTGCCCCCTATTTGCATGAAAATACAATAGATGAATAGTCATTCGCTATAAAATTATTTATTTGAATATCTTATTTCCTATCAGACTAAGCATAGAAATCCAATCACTAGGATTATTAACTAATACGGATTGTGAGTATTCAAAAAAAGTTCTGAATCTGGGGGAACACTTCACTATATATTAATATGTTGGAACCCCCTTTTATTATTAAAAATAATAGAATTTTTGATAAAGGGCGGCTTCTCCTATGTCGTGTCAAATTCGCATCGAAAAAAAGAGATTTGTCCTCTCCTATAAAGAAATAAAAAAAAAAATTCGTAAAATCTCGTCTAATACTAATATCTAATCACTAACTAATCTAACAATCTAAAATCTAATAATAAGTAATAAATTAAGGTTCTATTTCAACACGGAACAAAGGGGACAATATACAGGATGGGTAGAAAGAGTTGTAATACTTGGCTTGATTCAGGGAAACTACAAACTACAGGATAGAAAAGAATATACCAATCCTAAGGATCCGTAGGATTAATTGTGGATCCAAGACAACAATAGAAAGATTTGAGTCTTAGATTTTGATTTAGTTTTCTAGATTTTGTATTTCAAATCTTGATCAAAATATATGCAATAGAATCTTAGTTGTATTCGGCTCAATCCTTTTAGTAAAAGATTGGGCCGAGTTTAATTGTAATGTAATTCAATTAAGAGAACGAAGGATAATTACTTGAGTTCTTTCTCCTTATCCTTCTTTATTTCCTGCTAATTTATCTGCTAATGTCTACTGTTTTTACTTATCCAAAACGTCCACTGCTGCAAAATTAAATACGATCTCTTTCCATACCTCACAAGCAGCAGCTAGTTCCGGGCTCCATTTGGAAGCCTCGCGAATAATCTCATTACCTTCCCGAGCAAGATCACGTCCTTCATTACGAGCTTTTACACATGCTTCTAGAGCTACTCGATTAGCTACGGCACCTGGCGCATTACCCCAAGGATGTCCTAAAGTTCCTCCACCGAACTGTAGTACGGAATCATCCCCAAAGATCTCGGTCAGAGCAGGCATATGCCAAACGTGAATACCTCCTGAAGCCACAGGTAGAACACCTGGTAAAGAGACCCAATCTTGAGTGAAATAAATACCGCGACTTCTATCTTGTTCAATAAAATCATCACGCAGTAAATCAACAAAGCCCAAAGTTATGTCTCTTTCACCTTCAAGTTTACCTACTACGGTACCAGAGTGAATATGATCTCCACCAGACATACGTAACGCTTTTGCTAATACCCGGAAGTGGATACCATGATTCTT
The DNA here is from genome assembly GCA_037074985.1 of Solanum bulbocastanum. NCBI lineage: Eukaryota > Viridiplantae > Streptophyta > Magnoliopsida > Solanales > Solanaceae > Solanum > Solanum bulbocastanum. The sequence goes on along the minus strand of JBANQN010000150.1, from coordinate 69,715 downwards.
CTGTCTATCAATAACCGCATGCATTGCACGGTGGATGTGAAGAAGTAGACCATTATCTCGGCAATAATGAGCCAAGGTAGTATTTGCGGTGAATCCCCCCGTTAAGTAGTCATGCATTACGATCGGAACGCCCAATTCTCTAGCAAATACAGCTCTTTTCATCATTTCTTCGCATGTACCTGCAGTAGCATTCAAGTAATGCCCTTTGATTTCACCTGTTTCAGTCTGTGCTTTAAAAAGTGCTTCGGCACAAAATAAGAAACGATCTCTCCAACGCATAAATGGTTGTGAGTTCACGTTCTCATCATCTTTGGTAAAATCAAGTCCACCGCGAAGACATTCATAAACAGCTCTACCGTAGTTTTTTGCAGATAACCCCAATTTAGGTTTAATAGTACATCCCAACAGGGGACGACCATACTTGTTCAATTTATCTCTTTCAACTTGGATCCCATGAGGCGGACCTTGGAAAGTTTTAACATAAGCAGTAGGGATTCGCAGATCTTCCAGACGTAGAGCGCGCAGGGCTTTGAACCCAAATACGTTACCTACAATGGAAGTAAACATATTGGTAACGGAACCTTCTTCAAAAAGGTCTAAAGGGTAAGCTACATAAGCAATATATTGATCTTTTTCTCCAACAACACGCTCGATGCGGTAGCATCGCCCTTTGTAACGATCAAGACTGGTAAGTCCATCGGTCCATACAGTTGTCCATGTACCAGTAGAAGATTCGGCAGCTACCGCGGCCCCTGCTTCTTCAGGTGGAACTCCAGGTTGAGGAGTTACTCGGAATGCTGCCAATATATCAGTATCCTTGGTTTGGTACTCAGGAGTATAATAAGTCAATTTGTACTCTTTAACACCAGCTTTGAATCCAACACTTGCTTTAGTCTCTGTTTGTGGTGACATAAATCCCTCCCTACAACTCATGAATTAAGAATTCTCACAACAACAAGGTCTACTCGACATGAATTCCGCGTTAATGAAACTTTTCACAGGAATCTTTCACAAAATTTCCAACAAATACTAATATTATCAATTAATCAGAATGGTTGATTATTAGACCATGGTATTTGATTTGCCAAATACATCATTATTGTATACTCTTTCATATATATAGCGCAACCCAATTTTGATTTTTTACCTTTTTTTTTTTTGAAATGGAAATACCTAGCTAACCTAAATAATAAGAACTTCCCCCTTGACAGTGGTATATGTTGTATATGTAAATCCTAGATGTGAAAATATATGGAATTCCTCTATGAATCTATGAAAGGTATAAAAAAGAAAGAAAAACGCAAAGAAAAGAATAGGCTAGGCATAAATCGATATGCTGAAATTTAAATAAAAAAGAAATAAGAAGAGGAGCCCATTAGATACAAATAATGAATCGTAATAGAAATAGAAAATAAAGTTCAGGTTCGAATTCCATAGAATCGATAATATGGATGGGCTTGTCTATAATGATAGACAAATGAAAGACTTTCTCAAGATTCTGATTCATCCACTTGAGATTTTTAAATGAAAATAGGTTGGGTGAGCTTCCAAATTAACTCAGTCTCATTGAATAAGTAAACAATTGGATTGGTTCAATTGCATGGTGCCAACGAAATCGAGTGCTAATTCCGATTTTTTTGAATTAACCGATCGACGTGCTAGCGGACATTTATTTTGAATTAGATAATTTTTGAAAAAACATTTCGACATATTTATTTTATTATTATGAGAATCAATCCTACTACTTCTGGTTCTGGGGTTTCCACGCTTGAAAAAAAAAACCCGGGGCGTGTCGTCCAAATCATCGGTCCGGTACTAGATGTAGCCTTTCCCCCGGGCAAGATGCCAAATATTTATAACGCTCTGGTAGTTCAAGGTCGAGATAGTGTTGGTCAACCAATTAATGTGGCTTGTGAGGTACAGCAATTATTAGGAAATAATCGAGTTAGGGCTGTAGCTATGAGTGCTACAGACGGTCTAACGAGAGGAATGGCAGTGATTGACACAGGAGCTCCTATAAGTGTTCCAGTCGGGGGAGCGACTCTGGGACGAATTTTTAACGTGCTCGGAGAGCCTGTTGATAATTTAGGGCCTGTAGATACTAGTACAACGTCTCCTATTCATAGATCTGCGCCCGCCTTTATACAGTTGGATACAAAATTATCTATTTTTGAAACAGGAATTAAAGTAGTAGATCTTTTAGCCCCCTATCGCCGTGGAGGAAAAATCGGACTATTCGGGGGAGCTGGAGTGGGTAAAACAGTACTCATTATGGAATTGATTAACAATATTGCTAAAGCTCACGGGGGCGTATCCGTATTTGGCGGAGTGGGTGAACGTACTCGGGAAGGAAATGATCTTTACATGGAAATGAAAGAATCTGGAGTGATTAATAAAGAAAATATTGCAGAATCAAAAGTGGCCCTAGTTTACGGTCAGATGAATGAACCGCCGGGAGCTCGTATGAGAGTTGGTTTGACTGCCCTAACTATGGCGGAATATTTCCGAGATGTTAATGAGCAAGACGTACTTCTATTTATTGACAATATCTTCCGTTTCGTCCAAGCAGGATCCGAAGTATCGGCCTTATTGGGTAGAATGCCTTCCGCTGTGGGTTATCAACCGACCCTAAGTACCGAAATGGGTTCTTTACAAGAAAGAATTACTTCTACCAAAGACGGGTCCATAACCTCTATTCAAGCAGTTTATGTACCCGCAGACGATTTGACCGACCCTGCTCCTGCTACGACATTTGCACATTTAGATGCTACTACCGTACTATCAAGAGGATTGGCTGCCAAAGGTATTTATCCAGCAGTAGATCCTTTAGATTCAACGTCAACCATGCTTCAACCTCGGATCGTTGGTGAGGAACATTACGAAACCGCCCAAAGAGTTAAGCAAACTTTACAACGTTACAAAGAACTTCAGGACATTATAGCTATCCTTGGATTGGACGAATTATCCGAAGAGGATCGTTTACTCGTAGCAAGAGCGCGAAAAATTGAGCGTTTCTTATCACAACCCTTTTTCGTAGCAGAAGTATTTACCGGTTCTCCAGGGAAATATGTTGGTCTAGCAGAAACAATTCGAGGATTTCAATTGATCCTTTCCGGAGAATTAGATGGTCTTCCTGAACAGGCCTTTTATTTGGTAGGTACTATCGATGAAGCTACCGCGAAGGCTATGAACTTAGAAATGGAGAGCAATTTGAAGAAATGACCTTAAATCTTAGTGTACTGACCCCTAATCGAATTGTTTGGGATTCAGAAGTGGAAGAAATTGTTTTATCTACTAATAGTGGTCAAATTGGCATATTACCAAATCACGCCCCTATTGCCACAGCTGTAGATATAGGGATTTTGAGAATACGCCTTAACGACCAATGGTTAACGATGGCTCTGATGGGTGGTTTTGCTAGAATAGGAAATAATGAGATCACTGTTTTAGTAAATGATGCGGAGAAGGGTAGTGACATTAATCCACAAGAAGCTCAGCAAACTCTTGAAATAGCGGAAGCTAATGTGAAAAAGGCTGAAGGAAGGAGACAAAAAATTGAGGCAAATCTAGCTCTCCGACGAGCTAGAACACGGGTGGAGGCTAGCAATCCGATTTCATAACTAGTTGGTACGTTCGAATAATAAAAAGAAGTTCTCTTTCTAATCCTATTTAGATTCTGTCGGGTGAATACAATCAAATACAATCAAACAGAATCCAATTCTGATGCAAAAATTCAAATCAAAAAATAAAATAGAAAAGATACAAAATCAAAAAATAAATATCACTAAAGGTGGGTTGTAAACCTTATTAGATACCATTGACTCTGGTATCTAATAAGTTTTACCTACTATTGGATTTGAACCAATGACTCCCGCCGTATGAAAGCAGTACTCTAACCACTGAGTTAAGTAGGTCATTTATCATCCCAAAGAGAACCAAATGAAACCCATCCTGTCGATGGATTATAAATATCATATTACTTATAAGCAATACTAATCTAAGGAATACCACTCAAAGAGATCAAAGATTCTTGATGTTGGATCATGGAATATTTCTCTTGACAAGAATTTACCTACATGATAAAATATGTATCACAAGCACTAAGGGCTATAGCTCAGTTGGTAGAGCAACTCGTTTACACGCGCGCCAATGTTTTTCAAGGGAGTTCATCATACAATCAGAAAAATTGATCTTGTTGAGAAATCGATGTCTTACTCCATAACTTTGAGGGAACCATAGCCTGACAAAGGGTTCGGTCCAATTTGGACGCCCATTTAGGAGGTGCCAAACAGACCCCATCATTGATTTGAGATCTTGATAAGGTGAATACCCAGTCTATTCAATGCTAGGCATAATGAGTATAAGGACCTCAAAAAAATCTCTTTTCGTCATATGAACTTTAAGGTGTATGAAGTTTCATATTTGATTTTTAAGCAGAACGATAGAGACTTCATTTAACTTAGGTTGATCTAGGCCAGAGACAGACCTACGTCAAGATAATCCCACCTTTGAAACACTTTGGTAATGCTCCCAAATAATGAATCAGAGCACATGGAGCCATTTCCTTATCTTTTTTTCTGTCAAGAAAAAAAATGGCAGACTAACTGATATTTAGATCAGTTAATGAAGGAGCCCAATGCAAAAAAAAATGCATGTTGGGTCTTTGAAACAGTTCAGATCATTTTAATAATAATAAGTTTGATCTGTTTTACCGA
>JBANQN010000150.1:55000-57500 GCA_037074985.1 Solanum bulbocastanum | reverse complement strand
TTGATAAGACCTTTTCAATTGTAGCCAATATCTTATTACGAGTAATTCCGACAACTTCAGGAGAAAAAGAGGCATTTACCTATTACAGAGATGGTGCGATTTGATTCTTTTTTTTTTTTTATTTTATATTTATTCATTTCTCTCAGTCTTACGAGGAGAAAAACACATGATTCGAGAAAAAAAATCTACGCTTTTTGAAGGTGAAGTTTGGAAATAGAACAATTCCTTCTGTCGTGTATCCTCGATTAATGCAACCTCAGATGCTATGTTTCAATTCTCGATTCTAGTATTAAGCGAAAGGTTACGCCTAGAGGTTCTGTATTACGGGTCAATCCTACTCTACTAGCGCTAATAGGCAGCATAGGGGAAGAAGCGCTACACCTAGGAATCAACAACACGAAAACTTTGTTCTAAGTCAGCCCTTTCCTTAGCGGGCTTGGGACTAAAAGAATGGTTGGGACAACAAACATCCATCTCGTTCGTCCTTTGGATACCCGTATAACCATCGAAGGCTATTGAAGTGACTAATTCCTGGAAATTAGGAGGCGTTAAAAACAAAGAAATTGTTGGAGTTATCTTATCATTTCTATCTAGTCCCAATAGGCTTGATGTTAAGAAAGAATCTCTTGCAGGAAGGTTGGCTAGAGATTTCTTGTAAAAACACTAGCCCTGCTGAGTTCATAATGAGAATATTTTCATCGTTGAATCTTTTTTGATTCTATGTATTATTCTCATTATGCACATAAGGGAGGAGCCGTATGAGGTGAAAATCTCACGTACGGTTCTGGAACGGAGATTCTTTCAATTGAATGACGACCGTAACGGATGTCGGCTCAATCCGAAGGAAATTACGCGGAAGCTTTGCAGAATTATTATGAAGCTATGCGACTAGAAATTGATCCCTATGATCGAAGTTATATACTCTATAATATAGGGCTTATCCACACAAGTAATGGAGAACATACGAAAGCTTTGGAATATTATTTTCGAGCACTAGAACGAAACCCATTCTTACCACAAGCTTTTAATAATATGGCCGTGATCTGTCATTACGTGCGACTATCTCCACTATAGAAAGAAAAAAAGAAAAATCTAGTAAAGTAACTACTAGAACCAAATAGGCTTTCTACATATGCATCGTCTAAAACAACGATTTTTATCAGCTGTAGCAAAGAACGAAACTTCATAGAAGTCAAAATAGGAAAAAATAAAAATGCCTAGCAACTTTTTTCTATGGATATAAAGCTTTAATTGAGAGAGATAGAGGAAGCACCGTAAAGATCAATTAGCGAGGTTTTGGGCCGATACAATAATAACTGCGTACTTATCTCATGATGTGAGATAAAAATTAGGAATTAACTTATGTAATAGAGTCGATCCACTAAAGTCTTGAGCAGCGGTGTAGGATCAGATCCCAAAGATAGTAAGTATTTTCTTTCTTATGAAAGAAAGTCTTTTTCAAAGATTCTATATAAATTTATCTATGAAACCGAGATAGTTCCCTTTCAGAAAATTATAACACTAGTAGAAATGCCTATGCTTTATTCTTCTGAAGGTGGGAAAAAAGATAAAACTAAATAAACGGATTATTCATCCAAATTTCAGTTTGAAACTCATGTAATTAACCTATTTTTCTTTTGGTTAACCCTAAAACTGGGATAGATCCATGAGAAATCTGATTAGATTTTATTAGATATGGTATAGATCAAAATGGGACACCAAAAGAATTGACTGCTGAGCCGTATGAGGTAAGAAATTCTCAAGTACGGTTCTAAGGGAAGGAATTGAACTACCTATTCCGGCCGGGGAGAACAGGCCATTCAACAGGGAGATTCTGAAATTGCAGAGGCTTGGTTCGATCAAGCCGCTGAGTATTGGAAACAGGCTATAGCGCTTACTCCCGGTAATTATATTGAAGCGCATAATTGGTTGAAGATCACGAGACGTTTCGAATAAAAGAGGACCCCGTTTATTTATTATCCTTTATTTAGAATCTTAGTCTAGTATTTTATTTTTTTATTTAGAATTTAGATATTTGTTATAATTAATTGTTTGTTGGACCCATCAGATCAGTTAACGAAAAAACGGATTATTCCTTTGCTTTTGGAAGACCCAATCACATAATTTCATTATCTCCCCTCTAAGCCTTCTATTTCACTTCTATTTCATCTGCTATTTTTTAGGAATAAAAAAGGATACACAGATAGAGTACAAAATAGACTTCTTTTTATTAAATTAAACAAAATTATTATTAAAACTAATAAAAGAAACCTTCGAATCACTAAATATATATATACCGGGTATGTCTCTTAGTAATGTCTAATGGCTACTCGCGTGATTTGGAATAGAGTTAGAGTTATTAAAATCTTCTAGGTAAAAAATTAAAGAGCTCCATTTAATAACTTCTATGAATATACACTAGGTTGCACAAAAAAGTCGTTTTTGGATCAATCCAAAGCCCAAAAAGGTTTTTAAAGGGTTAAAAGGTCCGTTGAGCGCC
>JBANQN010000150.1:40000-45000 GCA_037074985.1 Solanum bulbocastanum | reverse complement strand
ACAAATTCTTGTGGAGTCCAAAACAAAAAAATGAAATAAAAAAAAAATCAACTGCTCCAATTTCATCTCTATCGAATTTTAATATCAGAATAGCGGATATAGTCATGATTCAATAGGTCAGGTCCACTTACTTTTTCTTTTGTTGATTTCTAACCTTTCGAATCGATTTGGTTGGTATAATGGAAAATAGGAATATTCGGTGATTCAAGAAGTGACTTTTCATTATTCCTAAATTCATACTAATGAAAATTGACTAAACAAATGTTCAACTTTATAACTAAGTATAATGATAATGTATTATCCAGTTAGTTACTTTTTTTATTACAAATAAAAAGAAAATTCTACCATCAAATATGAATACTAGATTGGGGTTTTACAAAGCCCCTTATCGGATTTGAACCGATGACTTACGCCTTACCATGGCGTTACTCTACCACTGAGTTAAAAGGGCCTTTTTTATTTAATTCCGGAATTATTCACTATGTGGATAAAATATCTATATGTACATATATTATAAACATAAGTATATATGCATTAAGTACGTGCAGTAGATACATAGTGTCTAGTGGCTCATTGTTGAATAATAAAATGGATTTACCTAGGAAGTCTAGGAGAAAATGCAATGAATTGTTTCAAGACCGACTCGAATAGAAATAAATTCAATTGAAATAATTCAAAAAAAAAAAAAAAAATACTACTACTAGATTTCTAATGTCGATTCTAATGAATAATTCGTCAATGACGAATAAAAAAAAATTCTATGCAATTCTAAAAGGGGGAAAGATCCCTCGGCTAGAATCATTTGATTATTGACAATTTCAAAAAACGGATCATACTATGATCATAGTATGATGGCCGTTGGTCAAGCGGGCCCCCATCGTCTAGTGGTTTAGGACATCTCTCTTTCAAGGAGGCAGCGGGGATTCGAATTCCCCTGGGGGTAGGGTACTACGAAAGGAAATTGATCATGGATTACCAATAAGTCGAAAATTGATTCTTCCTGGGTCGATGCCCGAGCGGTTAATGGGGACGGACTGTAAATTCGTTGGCAATATGTCTACGCTGGTTCAAATCCAGCTCGGCCCAATAATTCGCCAATCCGCCATGAGATGATATAACTCCCTTTGTACTTCAGAAATACCCGATCCGGAGATAAAAAAGAATCAAATTTTCTGCTAGATCCCGTATTTCCCTGGGATTGTAGTTCAATTGGTCAGAGCACCGCCCTGTCAAGGCGGAAGCTGCGGGTTCGAGCCCCGTCAGTCCCGACGGATCCAATAAATATATCAAAAAATCTCTCCCTTTTTCTGAAGGGGACCGGGGGAAGAATTCCATTGTCAAAGCAAAGGGGAAATCCTTATTTCTTTTTTCTTTCCTTTTGGTAGGAGAAAGACATATGCGGTTGGATTAGTACAATTATTGGTAGCATTATAGTCAGTATTCCAAGAAATGCTGGCTTTTTCGATTGCCCCCGATGCATGTAATGGAATCGAGTACTATACTTTTTTGAGGCGCGCATACACAAAAGGAATTCCTTTCTTGTCCAATACAAAATTGAATATAAGAAAATACTTTCCAGAAAAAACAAAAAAAAACAATTTATTTGTCTGGCTACGGATTTATGGAACCTGACTTACTAGTTTGAAGTTGCAAAATAGATTTCATGCAAATTGCACACTGAGCTTTTGGTATAGGTGTCCCGGGGCTAATAATCTACGAAGAAAGGAGGGGGAAGGACAGATCAACCAAAGATCCTACTCCTCTTAGAAAGGCGAATGAATCATTTTTCCTATTTTTCATTTTGTTTTAAGGCCCCATCGACGAAAGAACAAATCGGAAAATAGTAAATTTGATGAATATTCATTTTATACGGTCTCATCTTTATCACACTTCTTTGTCTTCCAAGTCAAAAATAGTTTCGTTCTAAACTCCTTTCTTTTTCCATTTAGCTTTTATTGTTTGTTTGGGTTTGTAACTATGTGACCACTGGAAGTGGAAGAGCTATTTGATGAGACTTCATCAGATGATTGTACAAGAAGGAACTAGATAGATTAGAGAGAAAAAAAGAACAGATAATAAAAAATGATAAATAAATAAAGGAATTTTGGGTTAGGTCAGCAAGCCAAGTTTGGGGCGGTATGGATAAAAGAACTTCCTATGTTATACTATTCAATTCTCGACGACGAATTTATTTGATAGTTCAGATATTGTTATTCATGATATTGATCTGATTCAAGATCATCGAGAGGTAATATTCATTCATTGAATTTACAGGCCAAAGATTTATCATCTCTATGGGATTAAATCCCGAGTTATTGCGAAGTAAAAAACCGATGAGATTATGGAAGTAAATATTCTTGCATTTATTGCTACTGCACTATTTATTCTAGTTCCTACCGCTTTTCTACTTATCATTTATGTAAAAACAGTCAGTCAAAACGATTAATTATTAACTAATTTGAATGAAACTTGACTTCTGAGTTCTTAGCCAAAATTGACGAAATAAAATGAAAAAGATTCCAATTTCATGTCTTAAATGAAATGAGTGGACTAGAATCGGCAGTATTCTAATAGATAGATAGTATGGTAGAAAGATTCATCTATTTCTTTCTACCATACTATTTATTAGTTAGATTCTTGTTATAAAGCTGCCCCCTGGAATAAAATAAAGATAGAGGCTGCATTTGATATGGATCTATATATCAATCTACAATATTATCTTGATATATGCGAATATCAATTCCATATATGGGATTGACATAGCATCCAATTCCATTTATTTGCTATATCTATTTGTTCTGATCAATCTGAATTACTCCTATGTCTTATAGTTTGAATTACTATATTTTTGATTTCCAATATGAATCTCGGTATCTATTGAGAGAATCAAATCAATGAAGCAAAAGCGATAGATATAGGCATATTCAAAAAATCACGTAGTAATCTTTTTTTTTAACATTCCCAAGAAGTAAACCATTGACAGTAGTTCCACGGGCATCGAAAAGGAAGAGTAAACCTCACTGATTTTTAACGCCTGAACCATGATATGAAATAAGTCGATAAAGTCTAAATCCAATTTCAAAAATTCGAAAGCGGTAAATGCGCAATATGTGACTCACCTGACGATCTTATTCTAAATAGTATCTCGTTAGACAACCACTATGTTTATATCCTTTCTTTCTCATAAAAAGTGCGTATACACTTAACAAAACCACTTCTTCTTTGAACAGTAAAGAGAGAAACAAATAAAAAAAGGGTCCGGCCCTCCTCAGTATCACCTAGGAAGAGGCCATTAATTGGAATAGAAAATTTAGTAAGAATTAGGTTCGAATAAATTTCCTGGGATCCTTTTCCTTTCGAACTACAAACATGGGAATCGTTGAAATAGCTCTTTGATTGAAAGAGGATGATTCCTATAATACATTACTCCAGTCGAGTCCAATGGAATTTCAAAATGAAGATATTTTTATTTTGTTCCAAACGTGTTGCAGAACCATCTAGAAAGCAATTGATATTGATACAGTTTGCTTCCTTAACTCAATTAGCAGAACCCCTAGAGTCCACTCCTTCCCCACACTACGAGTGAAAGGGAAAAAGTAAAGACTACCATTAAAGCAGCCCAAGCAAGACTTACTATATCCATATGAATTATGTCCCCTATCTCTATAAATATAAAGGAATTGTTCCATTATTCCTCACTAATACTAATAATAGTAGAATCAATGGCGCAGAGTCAAAAAGAACGAAGACTATTAATAAACCAATCCAATAAATTCGCTCATTTTATAAGAAATTTCTATATGATTTATAATCGGGAAAGATTAAACCCAAGCAAAATCCGCAGTAACATCTCAAGGGAATGTTACTAATGGAACATGTAGGAATAATAGGTCCTATTCTTTTTTTGTTGACCCTCATTTGAATTGATTGGATGCTTGAGCACTGAGATATTTTCGTGAGTTCCTCGTATATAATAAAGTATCTTCCGCCCCCTTCCACAACTATTTCGATTTCCTATCGGGCTCTCCAAGGTCCAGTCATTATACAATGGATTAATAATATAAAATTTTGATTTGTAGTAGAAGGTAATTGCGAAGTCTTGATAGCCCCTCGAGCATTCGAATATTTACTTGAAAGCTAAGCCTAAATATGCAATGCAAGGATATTTACAATTTTTTATAAAAACACCCAGACCAAAACAAGTATCAACAGTCTGCTTTCTCTGCTTCTGCTGGCGAATCATTCGGCGGGTTATATCAACAGAAGAAAAAAAGAGATTTCAAGTTTTTTGTTGATCAGGCGACACCCGGATTTGAACTGGGGAAAAAAGGATTTGCAGTCCTCTGCCTTACCACTCGGCCATGTCGCCAAAATGCTACAAATACAAAATAGATGAAAACTTTCCCGGATTACTGAACTGCTTTTTTATTGTACTTGCACCTTGAGTTCTGTTTTCCTTAATTTTTCCTAAAAGTCAAAGAAATCCTAATCCTTCTTCCCTTTTGATTGGGTTTGATTCATCCTTTCAATTTCGATTGAGTCTATCTCAAAATTCATAATGTTCAAAACTTTCTCTTACCTTTCTATTGAAAAATCAAATGTGGATTTTCAGTCGCAAAATACAAAATTCAACTTTCTGAAAATAGGACCCAGTAACTATTGCCTTAGAATGCATGAATGATTCTTGGATTTGAATCTCCAAATTTTGGTTTCCTAATGTGACATAAGAAAATACAACTTGATATATGATATATAACTAATCAGTTCAGTATGGATTTTTTCAATCAAAAAATCCTTCTCAATTTTAATTATTAATAATAATTATAACAACAATTATCAGTATATGTAAACCCCCCAAGATAAATTGTTAGACGGATATATATTATTTATATATGTTCCCGATATAGAATTATCAGATATCAGAAAAGTATCATACTTCAATTTGAATTTTGAATTGAATAGAAAATTGAAATTATGTTTTCGGAGAGCACAACCTGTGT
>JBANQN010000150.1:30000-32500 GCA_037074985.1 Solanum bulbocastanum | reverse complement strand
GTACGTCGAACGGATTGTGGCACCGCCCGGGGTATTTCTGTGAGTCCTCGGAATGGGATAATGCCGGAAAGGATTTTTAGTCAAACATTAATTGGCCGTGTATTAGCAGATGATATATACATGGGTTCACGATGTATTGCCACTAGAAACCAAGCCATTGGCATTGGACTTGTAAATCGATTCATAACCTTTCGGGCACAACCAATCTCTATTCGAACTCCCTTTACTTGTAGGAGTACATCTTGGATTTGTCGATTATGTTATGGCCGTAGTCCTACTCATGGCGACCTGGTTGAATTGGGGGAAGCTGTAGGTATTATTGCAGGTCAATCGATTGGAGAACCGGGTACTCAATTAACATTACGAACTTTTCATACCGGAGGAGTATTCACGGGGGGTACTGCAGAACATGTGCGAGCCCCATCTAATGGAAAAATAAAATTCAATGAGGACTTGGTTCATCCGACACGTACACGTCATGGGCATCCCGCCTTTCTATGTTCTATAGACTTGTATGTAACTATTGAGAGTGAAGATATTCTACATAATGTGAATATTCCACCCAAAAGTTTGCTTTTAGTTCAAAACGATCAATATGTAGAATCAGAACAAGTAATTGCTGAGATTCGCGCAGGAATATCCACTTTGAATTTTAAAGAGAAGGTTCGAAAACATATTTATTCTGATTCAGACGGAGAAATGCACTGGAGTACCGATGTCTATCATGCACCCGAATTTACATATGGTAATGTTCATCTATTACCAAAAACAAGTCATTTATGGATATTATTAGGAGGGCCGTGCAGGTCCAGTCTAGTCTACCTTTCGATCCACAAGGATCAGGATCAAATGAATGCGCATTCTCTTTCTGGCAAGCCAAGATATACTTCTAACCTCTCAGTAACCAATGATCAGGCGAGGCAGAAATTGTTTAGTTCGGATTTTTATGGTCAAAAAGAAGATAGGATTCCTGATTATTCAGACCTTAATCGAATCATATGTACTGGTCAGTATAATCTCGTATATTCGCCTATTCTTCACGGGAATTCTGATTTATTGTCAAAAAGGCGAAGAAATAAATTCATCATTCCACTACACTCGATTCAAGAACTCGAGAATGAACTAATGCCCTGTTCAGGTATCTCGATTGAAATCCCCGTAAATGGTATTTTCCGTCGAAATAGTATTCTTGCTTATTTCGATGATCCTCGATACAGAAGAAAGAGTTCGGGCATTATTAAATATGGGACTATAGAAACGCATTCAGTCATCAAAAAAGAGGATTTGATTGAGTATCGAGGAGTCAAGGAATTTAGGCCAAAATACCAAATGAAAGTAGATCGATTTTTTTTCATTCCTGAAGAGGTGCATATCTTGCCCGGATCTTCTTCCATAATGGTACGGAACAATAGTATCGTTGGGGTCGATACACAAATCACCTTAAATCTAAGAAGCCGAGTCGGTGGGTTGGTCCGGGTGGAGAGAAAAAAAAAACGAATTGAACTGAAAATCTTTTCTGGAGATATCCATTTTCCTGGAGAGACGGATAAGATATCCAGACATACCGGCGTTTTGATACCACCAGGAACAGGAAAAAGAAATTCCAAGGAATACAAAAAAGTTAAAAATTGGATCTATGTCCAACGAATTACACCTAGTAAGAAAAGGTTTTTTGTTTTAGTTCGACCTGTCGTCACATATGAAATAACGGACGGTATAAATTTAGGAACCCTTTTTCCACCGGATCCATTGCAGGAAAGGGATAATGTGCAACTTCGAATTGTCAATTATATCCTTTATGGAAATGGCAAACCGATTCGAGGAATTTCTGACACAAGTATTCAATTAGTTCGGACTTGTTTAGTATTGAATTGGAACCAAGACAAAAAAAGTTCTTCTTGCGAAGAAGCCCGTGCTTCTTTTGTTGAAATAAGGACAAATGGTTTGATTCGACATTTCCTAAGAATCAACTTAGTGAAATCCCCTATTTCATATATCGGAAAAAGGAATGATCCGTCGGGGTCAGGATTGCTCTCTGATAATGGATCAGATTGTACCAATATCAACCCCTTTTCTGCCATTTATTCCTATTCCAAGGCAAAAATTCAACAATCTCTTAACCAACCTCAAGGAACTATTCATACGTTGTTGAATAGAAATAAGGAATGTCAGTCGTTGATAATTTTGTCAGCAGCCAATTGTTCTCGAATGGAGCCATTCAAAGATGTAAAATATCACAGTGTGATAAAAGAATCAATTAAAAAAGATCCCCTAATTCCAATTAGGAATTCATTGGGCCCTTTAGGAACATGCCTTCCAATTGAGAATTTTTATTCATCTTACCATTTAATAACTCATAATCAGATCTTAGTAACTAAATATTTGCAACTTGACAATTTAAAACAGACTTTTCAAGTGATTAAATTAAAATATTATTTAATGGATGAAAATGGAAAAATTTTTAATCCCGATCCATGCCGTAACATTATTTTAAATCCAT
>JBANQN010000150.1:15000-20000 GCA_037074985.1 Solanum bulbocastanum | reverse complement strand
TCATGAATTTTCTAGGATATTATTAAGGATCTCATCGAAAACTTACAGCAGCTTGCCAAACAAAGGCTAAGAGAAAAAAGAACAGAGGTATGACTGGCATAATATCTACGATTGGATTCAAAAAAGCATAGGCCTCGGGCAATTTGCCGAAGAAAAAACTACTCGAATAAAGGGTCGAATTAAGACAGATACCGATCAAACTAAAGGTATTAAGCATAACAGACTTTTTGTTCTTGGAGATAATTGCATTTTGATTGAGTTATTTATATAAGGAAAAGGAAGGTAAACAAAAAATACTTCTTTTTCTTTGAACCCACCCAATCAAAAATCCTCCTTTTCTCAAAGGAGAATCGAAAAAATAATATTTTCATACAATATCTTAATTGAATTATATGTAATGATCAATAAATTAAGTTGAATTCTATATCTACACATACCAAAAACATAGAAAAATCCGAATACCAATCTAATCGATTCTATAGATATTTGGGCTAGAGTTGACAAACAAACAAAACCAGCAATATACTTTATTAGTATCGCATAGAAATCTAAATGGGGCGTGGCCAAGTGGTAAGGCAACGGGTTTTGGTCCCGCTATTCGGAGGTTCGAATCCTTCCGTCCCAGAACATATATATTCTCTGACAATATAGATTGCTTTTTTAACAATGTTCTGTTTAAAATCGAAATGTTAGCTGGAATGTGATTGTTGTTTCTGATTTTTTTCTTCGATGAATCGTTTTTTTTTTCAAAAACGGAATCGAGATACGAAAGAATCCATATTCCCTATCTCATATTCTCTACCCCCTAAATTAGCCTAATTAGATTCAATTTTCTTTTTTGTAGATTTCTTGACTTTTGGCCAAGAGGGGGTTTTTGGTACTAATTCAATTCACTAAGTCTCTTAATTCTTAATCAATGAGGTAGGCTAAAATAGAAAAAAAGGAGCAAAAACTGTACTTAATCTGGGCTTGTTTGGCTTTGAGCTCGCATTTCGTAAAAATAAAAAAGACTAGGACATCCCCTTCTTTTGATTTATGCTGCATCAGTCCCATAGAATGGGGTAGATAGGAGTTAATCAGTGATGGGAAGGCGTTCATTTCAATATCTATAAACGGTGACAATTGCTCAGTCTATTTGATCGAATTGATAGATACAAAACCCTTCCCATTCTTTGGATTTTATCAATCAGATGAAAAAAAAAAGACTTATCTTTTTTCCTAAGATGATCAAAAGTTATTTTTAACTATCAAATTTTCTTGGAATAATGATGTCGAGAGGGGAACTTTCGAAATTGATTCGAAATTTCGAAAGAGAAATAGTTTAAATCATTCCTTAGAAGCTGAATCTTTCTCTCCTATTAAGTCACGTGAAGATGCAGAATCAAAAAGAATTCGTTTATTCGTCTTATTTTATTTATATAAATAAATTATTTATTATATATATTTATTAATTAATATTATAATGTTAGACAATTAAATATTAGCGATGGGGTCTTACTAAGACTTCTTCAGAAAAATATTTATCCACCTATATCTATAGTATTATTTATATCTATATACTATAGATATAGAAGATATAGAAAAGATATAGAAGATATAGAAAATACTTTAGATTATGGTGTTTATACATCAGCCCAACCAATGACTATTCATGATTCCATAATTGAATCAATTCCATACCGGTTCTTAGAGGAATGTTATGGTAAAACTTCGTTTGAAACGATGTGGTAGAAAGCAACGTGCGACTTGAAGGACACGATCCGTTGTGGATTTGTACATCCACCATTTTTTGTAGGAATGAAGGTGCTCTTAGCTCGACATCATTGGTTCTGTTTCACTAGAACCCCTCGTTTTTTGTTGTCTTGGAATGTAAATAGTCCATGATGGAGCTCGAGTAGAAAGTATTAATTTATTTCTCGGGGCAAGGGTCTAGGGTTAATGCCAATCAATAAAAAAATTGAAACAACTTCGTAAATATATCTTAGGTATGGAAATCGAAAGAATCCAATTCGAGCAAGTTTAAAATGAAAAAATTTATTGGAATTGATCAAACTTTTTCGATCCAAAGTGTTTCACGAGGGAATCCATCATCTTGTAGGATTCTTTCATAAAAATCGCAAAAAGGGTATGTTGCTGCCATTTTGAAAGGATTAAAAAGCACCGAAGTAATGTCTAAACCCAATGATTTAAAATAAAACAAAGATAAAGGATCCCAGAACAAGGAAACACCTTTTTAATTGTCTTAATAACTGGATCAGACCGAAGAATCCGATTTTAAACGAGACAAACAAAAAAGGAGGAAAGACCGCTCAATAAATGAAATTGCCGAAAGATTTTCCTTTGAACTGTTTGAAAGTTATCCAACTTGAGTTATGAGAGTATGAATGGTTTCTTTTTCATTTTAAGGAAGAACGAAGAAAAAAAGACTTAGATCTTTAATTGCTTTGATCATTTTATGGATCCAGTTGTCATTTCTTAGATAGAATTCCATACAGAGACAAAACTTCGAATCAATCATTTTTCTCGAGCCGTACGAGGAGAAAGCTTCCTATACGTTTCTAGGGGGGGTGTTGTTCATCTACATCTATCCCAATGAGCCGTCTATCGAATCGTTGCAATTGATGTTCGATCCCGAAGAGAAGGAAAAGATCTTCAGAAAGTGGGTTTTTATGATCCGATAAAGAATCAAACTTATTTAAATGTTCCTGCTATTTTATATTTCCTTGAAAAAGGGGCTCAACCTACAGAAACTGTTCAGGATATTTTAAAGAAGGCAGAGGTTTTTAAGGAACTTCGTCTTAATCAACCGAAATTCAATTAAGGAAATAAATTAAGGAAATACAAAAAAGGGGGTAGTGATTTGTATATAACTTTGTATGACTTTTCTCTTCTATTTTTTTGTATTTCCTCCCTTTCCTTTTCTATTTGTATTTATTTATCATTGCTTCCAGTGAATTCCGTGTTCTATAACGACAAAACCTCTTATTTTATTGATCTTCGAAATATTAAATTCGGGCATTTCGGAACGAAATCAAGTTTGCTTATCTCAGTTAACTTGATTGAATCCATTATGAATTCAATAAATCTAAGTAAATTAACGTAAATTGTAGTTTTGTTTTCCACTTATTTTTTTTATTCTCCCATCTATACTTTTTTGTATCTATTTTATTTGGATTAGATTTGTAGTTCCAATCCAACACAAGCCCTTTTTTTTTTACTATTTTTTATTGTTTTCAATTGAAATTTCTTTTGTTTTTTTTTTTTTCAATATTCAATATTTATATTGACAACAGTGTATCGAACAAATATAATTCATTGTGATAAATGAAGTGGATCTATTTAGTTTTATTTTATGTTTTAAATGAATTAGAAAGTGTAAATGTATTTTTTTAGATTTCTTCTTTCAATGGTTTTTGGTTGTCTTGTCTAATCTAGTTATTTCTTTTTCTTCGGGTTGCTAACTCAACGGTAGAGTACTCGGCTTTTAAGTGCGGCTAGTGTCTTTTACACA
This sequence comes from Solanum bulbocastanum, assembly GCA_037074985.1. Taxonomy (NCBI): domain Eukaryota; kingdom Viridiplantae; phylum Streptophyta; class Magnoliopsida; order Solanales; family Solanaceae; genus Solanum; species Solanum bulbocastanum. Next base: position 16,489 of record JBANQN010000150.1, on the reverse strand, counting down.
TATGGATGAAGTGAGGGATTCGTCCATACTCTCGGTAAAGTTTGGAAGACCGCGACTGATCCTGAAAGGGAATGAATGGTAAAAATAGCATGTCGTATCAACGGAAAGTTCTGAAAATATTTCATTGTTCCTAGATGGGTATAAAACTGTGTTAGAATTCTTGGAACGGAACAAAATAAAGTTGGGTCGAATGAATAAATGGATAAGGCTGCGGCTTCAATTAAATTATAGGGAAAGAAAAAGCAACGAGCTTTTGTTCTTAATTTGAATGATTCCCGATCTAATTAGACGTTAAAAATTTATTAGTGCCTGATGCGGGAAGGGTTTCTTGTCCCATGAGTGGGTTCTCGATTTTTTTAATGAATCCTAACTATTACCATTTTCGATTATGGAGATGTGTGTAGAAGAAACAGTATATTGATAAAGAAAGTTTTTTCCGAAGTCAAAAGAGCGATTAGGTTGAAAAAATAAAGGATTTCTAAACATCTTATTATCCTATAACACTATAACATAGACCAATTAAATGAAACGAAAAAAAAAAGAGATGATAGAGAATCCGTTGAGAAGTTTACCTGTATCCAAGGTATCTATTCTTACTACAATACTTTGTTTTAACTGTATCGCACTATGTATCATTTGATAACCCTCAAAATCTTCCATCTTTGGTTCAAATCGAATTTCAAATGGAAGAAATCCACAGATATTTACAGCCAGATAGCTCGCAACAACACAACTTCCTATATCCACTTATCTTTCAGGAGTATATTTATGCACTTGCTCAGGATCATGGTTTAAATAGAAATAGGTCGATTTTGTTGGAAAATTCAGGTTATAACAATAAATTTAGTTTCCTAATTGTGAAACGGTTAATTACTCGAATGTATCAACAGAATCATTTTATTATTTCGACTAATGATTCTAACAAAAATCCGTTTTTGGGGTGCAACAAGAGTTTGTATTCTCAAATGATATCAGAGGGGTTTGCATGTATTGTGGAAATTCCGTTTTCTATACGATTAATATCTTCTTTATCTTCTTTCGAAGGCAAAAAGATTTTCAAATCTCATAATTTACGATCAATTCATTCAACATTTCCTTTTTTAGAGGACAATTTTTCACATCTAAATTATGTATTAGATATACTAATACCCTACCCCGTTCATCTGGAAATCTTGGTTCAAACTCTTCGCTATTGGGTAAAAGATGCCTCTTCTTTACATTTATTACGATTCTTTCTCCACGAATATTGTAATTTGAATAGTCTTATTACTTCAAAGAAGCCCGGTTACTCCTTTTCAAAAAAAAATCAAAGATTCTTCTTCTTCTTATATAATTCTTATGTATATGAATGCGAATCCACTTTCGTCTTTCTACGGAACCAATCTTCTCATTTACGATCAACATCTTTTGGAGCCCTTCTTGAACGAATATATTTCTATGGAAAAATAGAACGTCTTGTAGAAGTCTTTGCTAAGGATTTTCAGGTTAC
>JBANQN010000149.1:0-73000 GCA_037074985.1 Solanum bulbocastanum | reverse complement strand
GACACCTAAATTTCAAGAAGTCCAAAGGCTATAGCTCACCGAAAAATAAGAAATCTCGTAATTTCCTGCTAAACCCCTCGTTTGTCCTTAAATAACCTAATTTTGCCCCGCCAAACCATCACAAATCATTTATAGGTCGTCATAGATGGGTCCATAAATTTTCTGCCAAAATTCTGTTGGACGCCCAAATTCCAAATAGTCCAAAGTCTATATCTCACAGAAAAATAAGAAATCTCATAATTTCTCGACAAATGACTCGTTTGTCCTAAAATAACCAAATTTAACCTCGGCAAACCATCACGAATCACTCTATAGGACATCACAAATGGGCCCATAAATTTTCTGTCAAAATTTTGTCGGATGCCCAAATTCCAAAAAGTTCGAAGGCTATAGCTCACCGAAAAATAAGAAATCTCATAATTTCCTGATAAATTCCTCGTTTGTCCTAAAATAACCAAATTGAGCCCCACCAAACCTTCACAAATCACTCTACAGGTCATCACAGATAGAACAATAAATTTTATGCCAAAATTCTTACGGAGGCCTAAATTCCAAAAAGTCCAAAGGCTATAGCTCAACGAAAAATAAGAAATCTCGTAATTTCCCGTTAAATGCCTCGTTTGTCCTATAATAATCAAATTCACCCCGCCAAACCTTCACAAATCACTCTATAGGTCATCATAGATGGGCCTATAAATTATTTGCCAAAATTCTGTCGGACGCCCAACTTTCAAAAAGTCCAAAGTTGATAACACACCAAAAAATAAGAACCGAATTTAGCCCCGCCAAACCATCACGAATCACTCTATAGGTCGTCACAGATGGGCTAATAAATTTTCTGCCAAAATTCTGTCGGACGCCCAAATTCCAAAAACTCCAAAGGCTATAGCTCAGTCAAAACGAAGAAATCTCGTAATTTCGCATTAAATGCCTCGTTTGTCCTAAAATAATCGAATTTAGCGCCTGCCAAACCATCTCGAATCACGTTATAGATCGCTACAGATGGGGCCATAAATATTCAGCCAAAATTCTATCGGACACCTAAATTTCAAAAAGTCCAAAGGCTATAGCTCACCGAAAAATAAGAAATCTCGTAATTTCCTGCTAAACCCCTCGTTTGTCCTTAAATAACCTAATTTTGCCCCGCCAAACCATCACAAATCATTTATACGTCGTCATAGATGGGTCCATAAATTTTCTGCCAAAATTCTGTTGGACGCCCAAATTCCAAATAGTCCAAAGTCTATATCTCACAGAAAAATAAGAAATCTCATAATTTCCCGATAAATGACTCTTTTGTCCTAAAATAACCAAATTTAACCCCGGCAAACCATCCCGAATCACTCTATAGGACATCACAAATGGGCCCATAAATTTTCTGTCAAAATTTTGTCGGATGCCCAAATTCCGAAAAGTCCGAAGGCTATAGCTCACCAAAAAATAAGAAATCTCATAATTTATCGATAAATGCCTCGTTTGTCCTATAATAATCAAATTCATCCCCACCAAACCTTCACAAATCACTCTATATGTCATCATAGATGGGCCTATAAATTATTTGCCAAAATTCTATCGGACGCCCAAATTCCAAAAAGTCCAAAGTCGATACCTCATCAAAAAAAAAATCTCGTAATTTCTCGATAAATGCCTTGTTTGTCCTAAAATAACCGAATTTAGCCCCACAAAACCATAACAAATCACTCTATAGGTAGTCACAGATGGGCCCATAAATTTTTTGCCAAAATTCTGTCGAACGCCCAAATTTCAAAAAGTCCAAAGACTTTAGCTCATTGAAAAAGAAGAAATCTCGTAATTTCGCGTTAAATGCCTCGTTTGTCCAAAAAAAATCGAATTTAGCCCCGCCAAACCATCTCGAATCACGTTATAGATCGTTATAGATGGGCCCATAAATTTTCAGCCAAACTTCTATCGGACGCCCAAATTCCAAGAAGTCCAAAGGCTATAGCTCACCGAAAAATAAGAAATCTCATAATTTCCCGTTAAATGCCTCGTTTGTCCAAAAATAACCAAACTTAGCCCCGCCAAACCATCACAAATCATTTTTAGGTCGTCATAGATGTGCCCATAAATTTTCTGCCAAAATTCTATCGAGCACCCATATTCCAAATAGTCAAAAGTCTATAACTCACTGAAAAATAAGAAATATCATTATTTCCCGATAAATGCCTCGTTTGTCCTAAAATAACCAAATTTAACCCCGCAAAACCATCACGAATCACTCTATAGGACATTACAAATGGGCCCATAAATTTTCTGCCAAAATTCTGTCGGACACCCACATTACAAAAATTCCAAAGGCTATAGCTCACCAAAAAACAAGAAATCTTGTAATTTCCCAATAAATGCCTCGTTTGTCCTAAATAACCAAATTTAGCCCCACCAAACCACCATGAATCACTATATAGGTCATCACAGATGGGCCCATAAATTTTTTTCCAAATTTCTTTCGGATGCTCAAATTCCAAAAAGTCCAAAGGCTAGAGCTCATCGTAAAGTAAGAAATTTCATAATTTTCCGATAAATGCCTCGTTTGTCCTAAAATAACCAAATTAAGCCCCACCAAACCATCACGAATCACTCTATAGGTCGTCACAGATGGAACCATAAATTTTATGCCAAAATTCATACGGAGGCCTAAATTCCATAAAGTCCAAAGACTATAGCTCAGCAAAAAATAAGAAATCTCATAATTTTTAGATAAATGCCTCGTTTGTCCTAAAATAATCAAATTTATCCCAGCCAAACCTTCACGAATCACTTTATAGGTCATCACAGATGGAACCATAAATTTTATGCCAAAATACTTTTGGACCTCGAAATTCCAAAAAGTCTAAAGGCTACAGCTCACCGAAAAATAAGAAATCTCATAATTTCCCGATAAATGCCTCGTTTGCCTAAAATAATCGAATTTACCCATGCCAAACTATGATGAATTACTCTATAGGTCATCACAGATGGGCCCAGAAATTTTCTGCCACAATTCTATCGGACGCCCAAATTCCAAAAAGTCCAAGGGTTAGAGCTCATTGAAAAATAAGAAGTCCTGTAATTTCCCGATAAATGCCTCATTTGTCATAAAATAACCAAATTTAGCCTCGCCAAACCATCACGAATCACTCCGTAGGTCGTCACAAATGGAACCATAAATTTTATGCCAAAATTCTTACGAACGCCTAAATTCCAAAAAATCCAAATGCTATAGCTCATCAAAAAATAAGAAATCTTGCAATTTCCTAATAAATGTCTCGTTTGTCCTAAAATAACCAAATTCAACCCCACCAAATCATCACGAATCACTCTATAGGTCGTCACAGATGGGCCCATAAATTTTTTGTCAAAATTCTATCGGAGGACCAAATTTCAAAAAGTCCAAAAGCTATAGCTCACCGAAAAATAAGAAATCTTGTAATTTCCCCATAAATGTCTCGCTTGTCCTAAAATAACCAAATTTAGCCCTGCCAAACCATCACGAATCACTCTTTAGGTCGTCACAGATGGAACCATAAATTTTATGCGAAAATTCTTACGGACGCCTAAATTTCTAAAAGTCCAAAGACTATAGCTCATCGAAAAATAATAAATCTCGTCATTTACCGATAAATGCCTCGTTTGTCATAAAATAACCGAATTTATTCACACCAAACCTTCATGAATCACTCTGTAGGTCATCATAGATGGACCCATAAATTTTCTGCTAAAATTCTATCGGAGGCCCAAATTCCAAAAATCCAAAGGCTATAGATCACTTAAAAATAAGAAATCTCATAATTTCCCGATAAATGCCTTGTTTGTCCTAGATTAACAAAATTTAGCCCCGCCAAACCATCACGAATCACTCTATAGGTCGTCACAGATGGAACCACAAATTTTATGCCAAAATTCTTGTGGAGGCCTAAATTCCAAAAAGTCCAAAGGCTATACCTCACCGAAAAATAAGAAATCTCGTAAATTCTCGATAAATGCCCCGTTTGTCATAAAATAATCAAATTTATCCACGCCAAAACCTTCATGAATCACTCTATAGGTCGCCACAGATGGAGCCATAAATTTTATGTAAAAATTCTTTCAGACACCCAATTTCCAAAAAGTCTAAAGGCTATAGCTCATCGAAAAATAAGATATCTCGTAATTTCCCATTAAATGCCTCGTTTCTCTTAAAATAACAAAATTTAGCCCCAGCCAAACCATCACGATTCACTCTATAGGTCATTACAGATGGGCCCATAAATTTTCTGTTAAAATTCTGTCGGACGCCCAAATTACAAAAAGTCCAAAGGCTATAGATCACTGAAAAACAGGAAATCTCGTCATTTCCCGATATATGCCTTGTTCGTCGTAGAATAACAAAATTTAGGCCCGCCAAACCATCATGAATCACTCTATAGGTTGTCATAGATGGAACCATAAATTTTATGCCAAAATTCTTATGGAGGCCTAAATTCCAAAAATTCCAAAGGTAATAGCTCACCGAAAAATAAGAAATCTCATAATTTTCTGATAAATGCCTCGTTTATCCAAAAATAACCAAATTTAGCCTCGCCAAATCATCACGAATCACTCTATAGGTCATCACATATGGACCCATACATTTTTTACCAAAATTCTATCGGACGAACAATTCCAAAAAGTCCAAAGGCTATAGCTCACCGAAAAATCAGAAATCTTATAATTTCCCGATAAATACCTCGTTTGTGCTAAAATAACCAAATTCAGCCCTGCAAAACCATCACGAATCATTCTATAGGTCATCATAGATGGGCCCATAAATTTTCTGCCAAAATTCTGCCGGAGGCCCAAATTCCAAAAAGTCCAAATGCTATAGCTAATCGAAAAATAAGAAATCTCATAATTTCCCAATAAATACCTCGTTTGTCCAAAAATATCCAAATTAAGCCCCGCCAAACCATCTCGAATCACTTTATAGGTCGTTACAGATAGGCCCACAAATTTTCTGCCAAAAATCTATCCGTTGCCCAAGTTCCAAAAAGTCCAAAGTCTATAGCTCACCGAAAAATAAGAAATTTCGTAATTTCTTGTTAAATACCTCCTTTATCCTAAAATAACCTAATTCAGCCACGTCAAACCATCACAAATCACTCTATAGATTGTCACAGATGGGCCCATAAATTTTCTTTTAAAATTCTATCGGACGCCCAAATTTTGGACTTTTTGGAATATGGGCGTTCGATAGAAGTTTGGCAAAAAATTTACGGACCCATATGTGATGACCTAATTGTGATTCGTGAAGGTTTGGCTGGGCTAAATTTGGTTATTTTAGGACAAATGAAGCATTTATCGGGAAATTACGAGATTTCTTATTTTTCGGTGAGCTATAGCCTTTGGACTTTTTGGAATTTGGGCATTCGACAGAATTTTGGCAAAAAAATTGTGGGCCCATATGTGATGACCTATATAGTGATTTTTGATAATTTGGTGGGGCTAAATTTAGTTATTTTAGGACAAATGAGGCATTTATCGGGAAATTACAAGATTTCTTATTTTTTTGTGAGCTATAGCCTTTGGACATTTTGGAATTTGGGCGTCCGAAAGAATTTTGGCATAAAATTTATGATTCCGTCTGTGACGACCTATAGAATGATTCATGAAGGTTTGGCGGAGATCAATTTGATTATTATAGGACAAACGAGGCATTTATAGGGAAATTATTAAATTTCTTATTTTCTGGTGAGCTATAGCCTTTGGACTTTTTGGAATTTGGGCGTCTGACAGAATTTTGGTAGAAAATTTATGGTCCATCTGTGACAACCTATGGAGTGATTCGTGATGGTTTGGTGGGGCTGAATTTAGTTATTTTAGGACAAACGAGACATTTATTGAGAAATTACGAGATTTCTTATTTTTCGATGAGCTATAGCCTTTGGACTTTTTGGAATTTAGGCCTATGTAAGAATTTGCGCATAAAATTTATGGTTCCATCTGTGACGAGTTATAGAGTGATTCGTGATGGTTTGGTGGGATAAAATTTGGTTATTTTAGGAAAAACGAGGCATTGATCTGGATATTACGAGATTTGTTGTTTTTCTGTGAGCTATAGCCTTTGGACTTTTTGGAATTTTGGCGTCCGACAGAATTTTGGCAAAACATTTATGGGCCCATCTGTGATGACCTATATAGTGATTCCAAATAGTTTGGCGAGGCTAACTTTGGTTATTTGAGGACAAACGAGGCATTTATCGAGAAATTTCGGTGAGCTATAGCCTTTGGACATTTTGGAATTTGGGCGTCCGAAAGAATTTTGGCATAAAATTTATGGTTCCATCTGTTATGACCTATAGAGTGATTCATGAAGGTTTGGCGGGGATCAATTTTATTATTATAGGACAAAAGAGGCATTTATCGAGAAATTACGAGATTTCTTATTTTTTGGTGAGCAGCCTTTGGACTTTTTGAAATTTGGGTGTCCGATTGAATTTTGACAGAAAATTTATGGGTCTGTCGGTAACGATCTATAAAGTGATTCTTGATGGTTTGGTGGGGATAAATTTGATTACTTTAGGACAAATGAGGCATTTATCGGGAAATTATGAGATTTCTTATTTTTCGGTGAGGTATGGCCTTTGGACTTTTTGGAATTTGGGCGTCCGAAAGAATTTTGGTAGAAAATTTATGGGCCCATCTATGACGACCTATGGAGTGATTTGTGATGGTTTGGTAGGGCTTAATTTGGTTATTTTAGGACAAACGAGACATTTATCGGGAAATTACGAGATTTCTTATTTTTCGGTGAGCTATAACCTTTGGACTTTTTGGAATTTGGGCGTCCGGCAGAATATTGGTAGAAAATTTATGGGCCCATTTGTGATGACCTATGGAGTGATTTGTGATGGTTTGGTGGCGCTCAATTTGGTTATTTTAGGACAAATGAGGCATTTATCGGGAAATTACTAGATTTCTTATTTTTCGATGAGCTATAGCCTTTGGACATTTTGGAATTTCGGCGTCCGATAGAATTTTGGCAGAAAATTTATGGGCCCATTTATAACGATCTATAACATGTTTTAAGATGGTTTGGTGGGGCTAAATTTGGTTATTTTAGGACAAACGAGACATTTATCGGGAAATTGCGAGATTTCTTATTTTTCGGTGCGCTATATAGACTTTGGACTTTTTGGAATTTTAGCGTTTGACAGAATTTTGGCAGGAAATTTATGGGCCCATCTGTGACGAGCTATAGAGTGATTTGTGATGGTTTGGCGGGGCTAAATTCGGTTATTTTAGGAAAAACGAGGCATTTATCGAGAAATTAAGAGATTTCTTATTTTTTGGTGAGATATTGCCTTTGGACTTTTTGGAATTTAGGCCTCTGTAAGAATTTTGGCATAAAATTTATGGTTCTATCTGTGACGACCTGTAGAATGATTTGTGCAGGTTTGGAAGGAATAAATTTGATTATTATAGGACAAACGATGCATTTATCGGGAAATTATGAGATTTCTTATTTGTCGGTGAGTTATAGCCTTTGGACTTTTTTGAATTTGGTTGTTGGACAGAATTTTTGAAGAAAATTTATGGGCCTATCTGTGACGACCTATGGAGTGATTCGTGATGGTTTGGCGAGGTTAAATTCGGTAATTTTTGGACAAATGAGGCATTTATCAAGATATTACGAGATTTCTTATTTTTTGGTGAGCTATAGCCTTTGGATTTTTTGGAAATTGGGCGTCTGAAAGAATTTTGACATAAAATTTATGGTTCCATTTGTGACTACCTATAGAATGATTCGTGATGGTTTGGCGGGGCTAAATTCGGTTATTTTAGGACAAACGAGGCATTTATCGAGAAATAATGAGATTTCTTATTTTTCGGTGAGCTATATCCTTTGGACTTTTTGGAATTTAGGCCTCTGTAAGAATTTTGGCATAAAATTTATGATTCCATCTGAGACGACCTATAGTGTGATTCGTGATGGTTTGGCCAGTCTAAATTGATTATTTTAGGACAAACGAGGCATTTAAGGGGAAATTTTGAGATTTCTTATTTTTCGGTGAGCTATAGACTTTGGACTTTTTGGAATTTGGTCGTCCGATAGAATTTTGGCAAAAAATTTATGGGCCTATCTTTGACGACCTATAGAGTGATTCCTGATGGTTTGGCGGGGCTAAATTCGATTATTTTAGGATAAACGAGGCATTTAATGGGAAATTTTGAGATTTCTTATTTTTCGGTGAGCTATAGCCTTTTGACTTTTTGGAAATTGGGCGTCTGAAAGAATTTTGGCAAAAAATTATTGGTTCCATCTGTGACCACCTATAGAGTGATTTGTGATCGTATGGCGGGGCTAAATTCGATTATTTTAGGATAAATGAGGCATTTATTAGGAAATTACGAGATTTTTTATTTTTCGGTGAGCTATAGCCTTTGGACCTTTTTGAAATTGGGCGTCTGAATGAATTTTGGGATAAAATTTTTGGTTCCATCCGTGACGACATATAGAGTTATTCGTGATGGTTTGACGGGTATAAATTTGGTTATTTTAGGACAAACGAGGCATTTATCGGGAAATTACAAGATTTCTTATATTTTAGTGAGCTATAGCCTTTGGACTTTTTGGAATTTGGGCGTCTGACAGAATTTTAACAAAAAATTTATGGGCCCATCTGTGGTGACTTATAGAGTGATTCGGGATGGTTTGTCTGGGCTAAATTTGGTTATTTTAGGACAAACTAGGCAATTATTGGGAAATTAGGAGATTTCTTATTTTTCGGTGAGCTATAGCCTTTGAACTTTTTGGAAATTGGGCGTTTGAAATAATTTTGGCATAAAATTTATGGTTCCATCTAGGACGACCTATAGAGTGATTCTTGATGGTTTGGTGGTGCTAAATTTGGTTATTTTAGGACAAACGAGTCATCTATCAGGAAATTATGAGATTTCTTATTTTTCGGTGATCTATAGCCTTTGGACTTTTTGAAATTTGGGCGTCCGACTGAATTTTGGCAAAACATTTATGGGCCCATCTGTGATGACCTATGAAGTGATTCGTGATGGTTTGGCGTGGCTAAATTTGGTTATTTTAGGACAAACAAGGCATTTATCAGGAAATTACAAGATTTCTTATTTTTCGGCGAACAATAGCATTTTGACCTTTTGTTATTTGGGTGCTCGATAGAATTTTGGCAGAAAATTTATGGGCCCATATGTGACAACCTATAGAGTGCTTCGTGATGGTTTGGCGGGGCTAAATTCGGTTATTCTAGGACAAACGAGGCATTTAACAGGAAATTTAGAGATTTCTTATTTTTCAGTATGCTATAGCCTTTGGACTTTTTGGAATTTGGTAGTCCGAAAGAATTTTGACAGAAAATGTATAGGCCCATTTGTAACGATCTATAAAGTGATTCGTGATGGTTTGGCGTGGATAAATTTGGTTATTTTAGGACAAACGAGACGTTTATTAGGAAATTACGAGATTTGTTGTTTTTCGGTGAGCGTCTGAAAGAATTTTGGCGAAAAATTTATGGTTCCATCTGTGACGACCTATAGAGTGATTCGGGATGATTTTGGCGGGGCTAAATTTGGTTATTTTAGGACAAATGAGGCATTTAACGGTAAATTATGAGAGTTCCTATTTTTCAGTGAGCTATAGCCTTTGGACTTTTTGGAATTTAAGCGTCCGACAGAATTTTGTTTGAAAATTTATGGGCCCGTTTTTGACGACCTATAAAGTGATTTGTGATAGTTGGCAGGGCTATATTGGGTTATTTTAGGACAAACGAGACATTAAATGGGAAATTACTGGATTTCTTACGTTTCGGTGAGCTATAGCCCTTGGACTTTTTAGAATTTAGGCATCCGGCAAAGTTTTGGCTTAAAATTTATGGGACCGTCTATGATGACCTATAGAGTGATTCGTGATGGTTTGGCGGGGTTAAATTCGGTTATTTTAGGACAAACGAGGCATTTAATGGAAAATTATGAGATTTCTTATTTTTCAGTGAGTTATTGCCTTTGGACTTTTTGGAATTTAGGCCTTCGTAAAAATTTTGGTATAAAATTTATGGTTGCATCTAGGACGACCTATAGAGTAATTCGTGATGGTTTGTTGGGGCTAAATTTCGTTATTTGAGGATAAACGAGTCATTTATCGGGAAATTATGAGATTTCTTATTTTTCGGTGAGCTATAGCCTTTAGACTTTATGAAATTTGGGCGATCGACAGAATTTTGGCGAAAAATATTTGGGCCCATATGTGATTACCTATAAAGTGATTTGTGATGATTTGGCGGGGCTAAATTTGGTTATTTTAGGACAAGCGAGTCATTTATCGAGAAATTACAAGATTTCTTATTTTTCGGTGAGCTATTGCCTTTTGACCTTTTGGAATTTGGCCGTCCGACAGAATTTTGGCAGAAAATTTATGGCCCCATTTGTGATGACCTATAGAGTGATTCGTGATGGTTTGGCGGTGCTAAATTCAGTTATTTTAGGACAAACGGGGCATTTAACAGGAAATTACGAGATTTCTTATTTTTCGATGAGCTAGCCTTTAGACTTTTTGGAATTTGGGCGTCTAATAGAATTTTGGCAGAAAATTTATGGGTCCGTCTATAACAATCTATAAAATGATTTATGATGGGTTGGCGGGGTTAAATTCGGTTATTTTAGGGAAAACGAGGCATTTATCGGGAAATTACGAGATTTTTTATTTTTCAGTGAGCTATAGCCTTTGGACGTATTGGAAATTGGGTGTCTGGAAGAATTTTGGAGTAAAATTTGTGGTTCCATCTGTGACGACCTATAGAGTGATTCATGATGGTTTGGCGGGGCTAAATTTTGTTATTTTAGGACAAACGATGCATTTATCAGGACATTATGAGATTTTTTATTTTTCGGTGAGCGCCTTTGGACTTTTTGGAATTTGGGCGTCCGACAGAATTTTAACAGAAAATTTATGGGCCCATCTGTGACAACCTATAGAGTGATTCATGATGGTTTGATGGGGCTAAATTCTGTTATTTTAGGACAAATAAGGCATTTAACGTGAAATTAGGTGATTTTTTATTTTTCGGCGTGCTTAACCATTGGACATTTTGGAATTTTGGGCGTCCGATAGAATTTTGGCTGAAAATTTATGAGCCAATCTGTAACGATCTATAAAGTGATTCGTGATGGTTTGGCGGGGGTAATTCAGTTATTTTAGGACAAACGAGGCATTTATCGGGGTATTAGATTTCTTATTTTTCGGTGATAGCCTTTGGACTTTTTGTAATTTGGGCGTCTGAAAGAATTTTGGCATAAAATGTATGGTTCCATCTGTAAGATCTATAAAGTGATTCGTGATGATTTGGCGCGGGTAATTCAGTTATTTTAGGACAAACGAGGCATTTAACGGGAAATTACGAGATTTCTTTTTTTTCGGTGACCTATAGCCTTTGGACTTTTTGAAATTTGGGCGTCCGATAGAATTGTGGCAGAAAATTTATGGGCCTGTCTTTAACGATCTATAAAGTTATTCGTGATGGTTTGCCGGGGCTAAATTCAGTTATTTTAAGACAAACTATGCATTTATTGGGAAATTATGAGATTTCTTATTTTTCGGTGACCTATAGCCTTTGGACTTTTTGAAATTTGGGCGTCCGATAGAATTGTGGCAGAAAATTTATGGGCCTATCTTTAACGATCTATAAAGTTATTCGTGATGGTTTGTCGGGGCTAAATTCGGTTATTTTAGGACAGACTATGCATTTATTGGGAAATTATGAGATTTCTTATTTTTTGGTGAGGTATAGCCTTTGGACTTTTTGAAAATTGGGCGTCTGAAAGAATTTTGGCATAAAATTTATGGTTCCATCTGTGACAAACTATAGAGTAATTCGTGATTGTTTGGCAGGGCTAAATTTGGTTATTTTAGGACAAAGGATGCATTTATCGAGAAATTACGAGATTTCTTATTTTTGGGTTAGCTATAGACTTTATACTTTTTGGAATTTGGGAGTCTAACAGTATTTTAACAAAAAATTTATGGGTCTATCTGTGACAACCTATAGATTGATTCGGGATGGTTTGGCGCGGCTAAATTTGTTTATTTTAGGACAAACGAAGCATTTAACAGAAAATTACGAGATTTCTTATTTTTCGGTGAGTTATAGCCTTTGGACTTTTTGGAATTTAAGCTTCCGGCAGAATTTTGTTTGAAAATTTATGGGCCCATCTTTAACGATCTATAAAGTGATTTGTTATGGTTTGGCGGGGTTAAATTTGATTATTTTAGGACAAACAAGTCATTTATCGGGAATTTTCGAGATTTCTTATTTTTCGGTGAGCTATAGCCATTGGAATTTTTGGAATTTGGGCGTCCGACAGAATTCTAGCAAAAAATTTATAAGCCCATCTGTGATGACCTATAAAGTGATTCGTTCTGGTTTAACAAGGCTAAATTTGGTTATTTTAGGACAAACGAAGCATTTATCGGGAAATTACTGGATTTCTTATTTTTCGGTGAGCTATAGCCTTTTGACCTGTTGAAATTTGGGCGACCGACAGAATTTTGACAGAAAATTTATGAGCCCATTTGTGACGACCTATGGAGTTATTCGTCATGGTTTGGCGTGGCAAAATTCGGTTATTTTAGGATAAACAAGGCATTTAACGGAAAATTACGAGATTTCTTATTTTTCGATGAGCTAGCCTTCTGATTTTTGGAATTTGGGCGTCCGATAGAATTTTGGCAGAAAATTTATGGGCCCGTAGGTAATGATCTATAAAGTTATTCTTGATGGTTTGGCGGGGCTAAAAACGGTTATTTTAGGACAAACAAGGCATCTATTAAGAAATTACGAGATTTCTTATTTTTTGGTGAGCTATAGTCTTTGTACTTTTTGGAAATTGGGCGTCTGAAAGAAATTTGGCATAAAATTAATGGTTCCATCTGTGACCACTTATAGAGTGATTCGTGATGGTTTGGCCGAGCTAAATTTGGTTATTTTAGGACAAACGAGGCATTTATCGGGGAATTATAAGATTTCTTATTTTTTGGGGAGCTATAACCTTTGGACTTTTTGGAATTTGGGCATTCGATAGAATTTTGGCAGAAAATTTATGGGCCCGTATGTAACGATCTATAAAGTGATTCTTGTTGGTTTGGCGGGGCTAAAATCGGTTATTTTTTGACAAACAAGGCATTTATTAAGAAATTACGAGATTTCTTATTTTTTGGTGAGCTATAGTCTTTGGACTTTTTGAAAATTGGGCGTCTGAAAGAAATTTGGCATAAAATTAATGGTTCCATCTGTGACCACCTATAGAGTGATTCGTGATGGTTTGGCCAGGCTAAATTTGGTTATTTTAGGACAAAGGAGGCATTTGTCGGGAAATTATAGGATTTCTAATTTTTTGGTGAGCTATAGACTTTGGACTTTTTGGAATTGGGACATCCGACGGAATTTTAACCAAAAATTTATGGTCTTATTTCTGACGACCTATAGAGTGATTCGTGATGGTTTGGCAGGGCTAAATTCGATTATTATAGGACAAACAAGGCATAAAATGGAAAATTATGAGATTTCTTTTTTTTTCGGTGAGCTGTAGCCTTTGGACATTTTGGAATTTGGGCGTCTGACAAAATTTTGGCAAAAAATTTATACGCTCATCTGTGACGACCAATAGATTGATTCATGATGGTTTGGCAGGGCTAAATTCGGTTATTTTAGGACAAACGAGACATTTAACGGGAAATTATGAGATTTCTTATTTTTCGGTGAGCTATAACCTTTCGACTTTTTGGAAATTAGGCGTCCAATAGAATTTTCACAAAAAATTTATGGGTCCATCTTTAACGATCTATAAAGTGATTCGTGATGGTTTGACTGGGATAAATTCGATTATTTTAGGACAAACGAGGAATTTAACGGGAAATTACTAGATTTCTTATTTTTCGGTGAGCTATAGCCTTTGAACTTCTTGGAAATTGGGCGTCTAAAAGATTTTTGGCAGAAAATTTATGGGCCCATCTATGATGACCTATATAGTGATTCGTGATGGTTTAGCAGGGCTAAATTCAGTTATTTAAGGGCAAACGAGGCATTTATTGGGAAATTACGATATTTCTTATTTTTCGGTGAGCTATAGCCTTTGAACTTTTTGGAATATGGGCGTCTGAAAGAATTTTGGCATAAAATTTATGGTTTCATCTGTGACGACCTGTAGAGTGATTCGTGATGGTTTGGCGGAGCTAAATTTGGTTATTTTAGGTCAAATGAGGCATTTCTCGAGAAATTATGAGATTTCTTATTTTTCGATGAGCTATAGCCTTTGGACTTTTTGGAATTTGGGGGTCCGACAGAATTTTGGCAGAAAATTTACGGGTACATCTGTGATGACCTATAGAGTGATTCTTGAGAGTTTGGTGGGGCTAAATTTGATTATTTTAGGACAAACGAGGCATTTAACGAGAAATTATGAGATTTCTTATTTTTCGGTAAGCTATAGCCTTTGGACTTTTAGAAATTTGAGCGTCCGATAGAATTTTGGCATAAAATTTATGGGCATATCTGTGACGACCTATAGAGTGATTTGTGATGGTTTGGCGGGGCGATATTCGGTTATTTTAGGAGAAATGACGAATTTAACGAGAAAGTATGAGATTTCCTATTTTTCGGTGGGCCATAGCCTTTGGACTTTTTGGAATATGGGCATTCGAAAGAATTTTGGCATAAAATTTATGGTTCCATATGTGACGACCTATAGATTGATTTGTGAAGGTTTGGCGGGGATAAATTTGATGATTATAGCACAAATGAGGCATTTATCGAGAAATTACAAGATTTCATTATTTTTCGGTGAGCTATAGCATTTGGACTTCTTGGAATTTGGGTGTCCGATAGAATTTTGGTAGAAAATTTATGGACCCATCTGTGACGACCTATGGTGTGATTCGTGATGGTTTGCGAGGCTAAATTTGGTTATTTTAGGATAAACAAGGCATTTATCGAGAAATTACGAGATATCTTATTTTTTGGTGAGCTATAGCCTTTGAACTTTTTGGAATTTGGGCGTCCGACAGAATTTTGGCAAAAAATTTATGAGCCCATCTTTGACGACATATAGAGTGATTCGTGATGGTTTGGCAGGGCTATATTCGGTTATTTTAGGATAAACGAGGCATTTAACGGGATATGATGAGATTTTTTATTTTTTGGGGAGCTATAGCCTTTGGACTTTTTGAAATTTTGGCGTTCGACAGAATTTTGGCAGAAAATTTATGGCCCCATCTATGATGACCTATAGAGTGATTCGTGAAGGTTTGGCGTGGGTAAATTTGGTTATTTTAGGACAAACGAAGAATTTATCAGGAAATTACGAGATTTCTTATTTTTCGATGAGCTATAGCCTTTGGACTTTTCGAAAATTGGGCGTCTGAAAGAATTTTGGCATAAAATTTATGGTTACATCTGTGACGACCTATAAAGTGATTCGTGATGGTTTATCGGGGCTAAATTTGGTTATTTTGTGACAAACGAGGCATTTATCGGGAAATTACGAGATTTCTTATTTTTCGGTGAGCTATAGCCTTTGGACTTTTCGAAAATTGGGCGTCTGAAAGAATTTTGGCATAAAATTTATGGTTACATCTGTGACGACCTATAAAGTGATTCGTGATGGTTTATCGGGGCTAAATTTGGTTATTTTGTGACAAACGAGGCATTTATCGGGAAATTACGAGATTTCTTATTTTTCTGTGAGCTACAACCTTTGGACTTTTTGGAAATTGGGCGTCTGAAAGAATTTTGGAGTAAAATTTATAGTTCCATCTATGGCGACCTATAGAGTGATTCATGATTGTTTTGCGGGGCTAATTTTTTTTATTTTAGGACAAATGAGGCATATTATTGGGAAATTATGAGAGTTTTTATTTTTCGGTGATCTATAGCCTTTGGAGTTTTTGTAATTTGGGCGTCCGATAAAATTTTAATAGAAAATTTATAGGCCCATCTGTGATGACCTATAGAGTGATTCGTGATGGTTTAGTGAGGCTAAATTTTGTTATTTTAGGACGAATGAAGCATTTAACGGGAAATTAAGAGATTTCTTATTTTTCGGTGAGCTATAGCCTTTGGACTTTTTAGAATTTGGGCGTTCGTTAGAATTTTGGCAGAAAGTTTATAGGCCCCTCTGTAACGATCTATAAACTAATTCGTATTGGTTTGCCGTGGCTTAATTTGGTTATTTAAGGACAAACGAATTTATGGGCCCTTCTGAGACGACCTATAGAGTGATTCGTGATGGTTTGGCAAGGCTAAATTCGGTTATTTTAGGACAAACGAGGCATTTAACGGGAAATTACGAGATTTATTATTTTTCGGTGAGCTATAGCCTTTGAACTTTTTGGAATTTGGGCGTTCGAAAGAATTTTGGCATAAAATTTATGGTTCCATCTGTGATCACCTATAGAGTTATTGGTGATGGTTTGGTGGGGCTAAATTCGGTTATTTTAGGACTAACGAGGAATTTAACGAGAAATTACGAGATTTCTTATTTTTCGGTAAGCTATAGCCGTTGGACTTTTTTGAATATGGGCATCCGACAGAATTTTGGCATAAAATTTATGGGACCATCTGTGATGTCCTATAGAGTGATTTGTGAAGGTTTGGCGGGGATAAATTTGATAATTATAGGACAAATGAGGCATTTATCGAGAAATTACGAGATTTCTTATTTTTGGTGAGCTATAGACTTTGGACTTTTTGGAATTTGGGCGTTCGATAGAATTTTAAACGCAAAATTATGGCCCCGTCTGTGACTACCTATAGAGTGATTCTTGATGGTTTAGCGAGGCTAAATTCGGTTATTATAGGACAAATGAGACATTGAACTGGAAATTATGAGATTTCTTTTTTTTCGGTGAGCTATAGTCTTTGGACTTTTTGGAATTTGGGCGTCCGATAGAATTTTAAACGCAAAATTATGGGCCCGTCTGTGACTACCTATAAAGTGATTCTTGATGGTTTAGCGAGGCTAAATTCGGTTATTATAGGACAAATGAGACATTTAACTGGAAATTATGAGATTTCTTTTTTTTCGGTGAGCTATAGTCTTTGGACTTTTTGGAATTTGGGCGTCCGATAGAATTATGACAAAAAATTTTTGGGTCCATCTGTAATGATCTATAAAGTGATTCGTGATGGTTTGGCGGGGCTAAATTCGATAATTTTAGGACAAACGATGCATTTATCAAGAAATTACGAGATTTCTTATTTTTCGATGAGCTATAGCCTTTGGACTTTTTGGAAATTGGGCGTCTGAAATTTTTTTTTGCATAAAATTTATGGTTCCATCTATGATGACCTATAGAGTGATTCGTGATAGTTTGGCGGGGCTAAATTATGTTATTTTAAGACAAACGATGCATTTATCTAGAAATTATGGGATTTGGGCGTCCGACAGAATTATGGCAGAAAATTAATAGGCCTATCTATGACGACCTATTGAGTGATTTGTGATGGTTTGATGGGACTAAATTTGGTTATTTTTAGACAAACGAGGCATTTGTCTTGAAATTATGAGATTTCTTATTTTTCGATGAGCTATAGCCTTTGGACTTTTTTAAATTTGTGCATCCGACAGAATTCTAACCAAAAATTTATGGGCCTATCTATGATGATCTATAGAGTGATTCGTGATGGTTTGGCGGGGCTAAATTTTGTTATTTTAGGACAAGCGAGGTATTTAACGGGAAATTATGAAATTTCTTATATTTCGGTGAGCTATTGTCTTTGAACCTTTTCAAATTTGTGCATCCGACAAAATTCTAACCAAAATTTTATGGGCCTATCTATGATGATCTATAAAGTGATTTGTGATGGTTTGGCGGGGCTAAATTTTGTTATTTTAGGACAAGCGAGGTATTTAACGGGAAATTATGAAATTTCTTATTTTTCGGTGAGCTATTGCCTTTGAACCTTTTCAAATTTGGACGTTCGATAGAATTTTGGCAGAAAATTTATGGGCCCATCTGTACCAATCTATAAAATGATTCGTGATGGTTTGGCGGGGCTAAATTAGGTTATTTTAGGACAAACGAGGAAATTTTTGGGAAATTAAGAGATTTCTTATTTTTTGGGAAATTACCAATCTATGGACTTTTTGAAACTTATGCCTCCGCAAGAATTTTGGCATAAAATTTATGGTTCCATCTGGGACAACCTATAGAGTGATTCGTGATGGTTTAGCGGGGCTAAATTTTGTTATTTTAGGACAAACGAGGCATTTATCGGGAAATTACGAGATTTCTTATTTTTCGATGAGCCTTTGGACTTTTTGGAATTTGGGCGTCCGTCAGAATTTTGGCAAAAAATTTATGGGCCCATCTGTAACGATCTATAAAGTGATTCATGATGGTTTGGCAGGGCTAAATTCGGTTATTTTAGGACAAACGAGGAATTTATTGAGAAATTACGAGATTTCTTATTTTTTGGTGAGTTATGGCCTTTGGACTTTTTGGAAATTGGGCGTCCGAAAGAATTTTGGCATAAAATTTATGGTTCCATCTGTGACGACCTATAGAGTGATTCATGAAGGTTTGGCGAGGATAAATTTGGTTATTTTAGGACAAACGAGGCATTTATCGGGAAATTATGGGATTTCTTATTTTTCGGTGAGCTATAGACTTTGGACTTTTTGAAATTTAGGCCTCCGTAAGAATTTTGGCATAAAATTTATGGTTCCATCTGTGACGACCTATAGAGTGATTCGTGATGCTTTAGTGTGGCTAAATTTGGTTATTTTAGAACAAACGAGGCATTTATCGGGATATTACGAGATTTCTTATTTTTCGGTGAGCTATAGCCTTTAGACTTTTTGGAATTTAGGCGTCCGATCGAATTTTAACAGAAAATTTATGGGACCATCTATGATGACTTATAGAGTGATTAGGGATAGTTTGGCTTGGCTAAATTCGGTTATTTTAGGACAAACAGGGCATTTAACAGGAAATTATGAGATTTCTTATTTTTCGGTGAGCTATATCCTTTGTACATTTTGTTATTTGGGCGTCCGACAGAATTTTAATAAAAAAGTTATGGGCCCATCTGTGAAGACCTATAGATTGATTTGTGATGGTTTGGGGGGGCTAAATTTGGTTATTTTAGG
The DNA here is from genome assembly GCA_037074985.1 of Solanum bulbocastanum. Lineage (NCBI taxonomy): Eukaryota > Viridiplantae > Streptophyta > Magnoliopsida > Solanales > Solanaceae > Solanum > Solanum bulbocastanum. The sequence goes on along the minus strand of JBANQN010000149.1, from coordinate 53,872 downwards.
ACAAACGAGTCATTTAACGAGAAATTAAGAGATTTCTTATTTTTCGGTGAGCTATAGACTTTGGAATTTTTAGAATTTGGGCGTCCGACAGAATTTTGGCAAAAAACTTATGGGCCCACCTGTGACGACCTATAGAGTGATTCGTGATGATTTGGCGGGTCTAAATTCGATTATTTTTGGACAAATGAGTCATTTAACAGGAAATTATGAGACTTCTTATTTTTCAGTGAGCTATAGCCTGTGGAATTTTTGGAATTTGGGTGTCCGATAGAATTTTGGCAGAAAATTTATGGGCCCATCTGTAACGATCTATAAGGTGATTTGTGATAGTTTGGCGAGGATAAATTCGGTTATTTTAGCACAATCGAGGTATTTATCGGGAAATTACGAGATTTCCTACTTTTCGGTTAGCTTATAGCCTTTGGACTTTTTGGAATTTACGCCTCTGTAAGAATTTTGGCATAAAATTTATGGTTCCATTTGTGACGACCTATAGAGTGATTCATGAAGGTTTGGTAGTGATAAATTTGATGATTATTTGACAAATGAGGTATTTATCAAGAAATTACGAGATTTCTTATTTTTCTGTGAGCTATAGCCTTTGGACTTTTTGGAATTTAGGCGTCTGATAGAATTTCGACAGAAAATTTATGGGCCCATCTGTGACGACCTATAGAGTGATTCGTGATGGTTTGATGTGGCTAAATGCGGTTATTTTAGGACAAACGAGGCATTTAATGGGAAATTATGAGATTTTTTATTTTTCGATGAGCTATAGCCTTCGGACTTTTTGGAATTTGGGCTGCCGATAGAATTTTGGCAAAAAATTTATGGGCCAATTTATAATAATCTATAAAGTGATTCGTTATGATTTGGCAGGGCTAAATTCAGTTATTTTAGGACAAACGAGGCATTTATCGGGAAATTACTAGATTTCTTATTTTTCGGTGAGTTATAGCCTTTGGACTTTTTAGAAATTGGGAGTCAGAAAGAATTTTGGCATAAAATTTATTGGCCCATCTATTACGACCTATAGAGTGATTTGTGAAGGTTTGGCGGGGATAAATTTGATGATTATAGGAGAAACGAGGCATTTATCGAGAAATTATGAGATTTCTTATTTTTTTGTGAGCTATACACTTTCGACTTTTTTGAATTTGGGAGTCCGACAAAATTTTAACCGAAAATTTATGGGTCCATCTGTGACGACATATAGAGTGATTCGTTATGATTTGGCGAGGCTAAATTTGGTAATTATAGGACAAACGAGGCATTTAATGGGAAATTATGAGATTTCTTTTTTTTTCGGTGAGCTATAGCTTTTGGACTTTTTGTAATTTGGGCCTCCGATAGAATTTTCACAGAAAATTTGTGGGCCTATCTGTAACGATCTATAAAGTGATTCGTGATGATTTGGCGGGGCTAAATTCGGTAATTTTAGGACAAACGAGGCATTTATCCAGAAATTACGAGATTTCTTATTTTTTGGTGAGCTATAGCCTTTGGACTTTTTGGAATTTGGGCGTCCGACAATATTTTGGCAGAAAATTTATGGGCCCTTCTGGGACGACCTATAGAGTGATTCGTGATGGTTTGGCAAGGCTAAATTTGGTTATTTTAGGACAAACGAGACATTTGTCGGGAAATTACGAGATTTCTTATTTTTCAGTGAGCTATAGCCTTTAGACTTTTTGGAATTTGGGCGTCCGATAGAATTTTAACAGAAAATTTATGGGACCATCTGTGACGACTTATAGAGTGATTAGGGATAGTTTTGCTTGGCTAAATTCGGTTATTTTAGGACAAACAAGGCATTTAACAGGAAATCATGAGATTTCTTATTTTTCGGTGAGCTATATCCTTTGGACATTTTGTAATTTGGGCGTCCGACAGAATTTTAATTAAAAATTTATAGGCCCATCTGTGAAGACCTATAGATTGATTTGTGATGGTTTGTGGGGCTAAATTTGGTTATTTTAGGACAAACGAGTCATTTAACGAGAAATTAAGAGATTTATTATTTTTCGGTGAGCTATAGACTTTGGAATTTTTAGAATTTGGGCGTCCGACAGAATTTTGGCAAAAAACTTATGGGCCCACCTGTGACGACCTATAGAGTGATTCGTGATGATTTGGCGGGGCTAAATTCGATTATTTTTGGACAAACGAGTCATTTAACAGGAAATTATGAGACTTCTTATTTTTTTTCAGTGAGCTATAGCCTGTGGAATTGTTGGAATTTGGGTGTCCGATAGAATTTTGGCAGAAAATTTATGGGCCCATCTGTAACGATCTATAAAGTGATTTGTGATAGTTTGGCGAGGATAAATATGGTTATTTTAGGACAATCGAGGTATTTATCGGGAAATTACGAGATTTCCTATTTTTCAGTTAGCTATTGCCTTTGGACTTTTTGGAATTTACGCCTCTGTAAGAATTTTGGCATAAAATTTATGGTTCCATTTGTGACGACCTATAGAGTTATTCATGAAGGTTTGGCGGGGATAAATTTGATGATTATTGGACAAATGAGGCATTTATCAAGAAATTACGAGATTTCTTATTTTTCGGTTAGCTATAGCCTTTGGACTCTTTGGAATTTAGGCGTCCGATAGAATTTCGACAGAAAATTTATGGGCCCATCTGTGACGACCTGTAGAGTGATTCGTGATGGTTTGGTGTGGCGAAATTCGGTTATTTTAGGACAAACGAGGCATTTAATGGGAAATTATGAGATTTTTTATTTTTCGATGATCGATAGCCTTTGGACTTTTTGAAATTTTGGCGTTCGATAGAATTTTGGCAAAAAATTTATGGGCCAATTTATAATGATCTATAAAGTGATTCGTTATGATTTGGCGGGGCTAAATTCAGTTATTTCAGGACAAACGAGGAATTTATCGGAAAATTACTAGATTTCTTATTTTTCGGTGAGTTATAGCCTTTGGACATTTTGGAAATTGGGCGTCAGAAAGAATTTTGGCATAAAATTTATGGGCCCATCTATGACGACCTATAGAGTGATTTGTGAAGGTTTTGCGGGGATAAATTTTATGTTTATAGGACAAACGAGACATTTATCGAGAAATTATGAGATTTCTTATTTTTTTGTGAGCTATACACTTTGGACTTTTTTGAATTTGGGAGTCCGACAGAATTTTAACCGAAAATTTATAGGTCCATCTGTGACGACATATAGAGTGATTCGTTATGATTTGGCGTGGCTAAATTTGATTATTATAGGAAAAACGAGCCATTTAATGGGAAATTATGAGATTTTTTTTTTTCGGTGAGCTATAGCTTTTGGACTTTTTGGAATTTGGGCGTCCGATAGAATTTTCACAGAAAATTTATGGGCCTATCTGTAACGATCTATAAAGTGATTCGTGATGGTTTGGCTGGGCTAAATTCGGTAATTTTAGGACAAACAAGGCATTTATCCAAAAATTACGAGATTTCTTATTTTTTGGTGAGCTATAGCCTTTGGATTTTTGGAATTTGGGCGTCCAACAATATTTTGGCAGAAAATTTATGGGCCCTTCTGGGACGACCTATATAATGATTCGTGATGGTTTGGCATGGCTAAATTTGGTTATTTTAGGACGAACAAGGCATTTGTCGGGAAATTACGAGATTTCTTATTTTTCAGTGAGCTATAGCCTTTAGACTTTTTGAAATTTGGGCGTCCGACAGAATTTTAACAGAAAATTTATGGGACCATCTGTGACGCCTTATAGAGTGATTAGGGATAGTTTGGCTTGGCTAAATTCGGTTATTTTAGGACAAACAAGGCATTTAACAGGAAATTATGAGATTTCTTATTTTTCGGTGAGCTATATCCTTTGGACATTTTGTAATTTGGGCGTCCGACAGAATTTTAATTAAAAATTTATGGGCCCATCTGTGAAGACCTATAGATTGATTTGTGATGGTTTGGTGGGGCTAAATTTGGTTATTTTAGGACAAACGAGTCATTTAACGGGAAATTAAGAGATTTCTTATTTTTCGGTGAGCTATAGACTTTGGAATTTTTAGAATTTGGGCGTCTGATAGAATTTTTGGCAAAAAACTTATGGGCCCACCTGTGACGAACTATAGAGTGAGTCATGATGATTTGGCGGGGCTAAATTCGGTTATTTTAGGACAAACGAGTCATTTAACAGGAAATTATGAGACTTCTTATTTTTCGGTGAGTTATAGCCTGTGGAATTTTTGGAATGTGGGTGTCCGATAGAATTTTGGCAGAAAATTTATGGGCCTATCTGTAACGATCTATAAAGTGATTTGTGATAGTTTGGCGAGGATAAATTTGGTTATTTTAGGACAATCGAGGTATTTATCCAGAAATTACGAGATTTCCTATTTTTCGGTTAGCTTATAGCCTTTGGACTTTTTAGAATTTACGCCTCCGTAAGAATTTTTACATAAAATTTATGGTTCCATTTGTGACGACCTATAGAGTGATTCATGAAGGTTTGGCGGGGATAAATTTGATGATTATTGGACAAATGAGGCATTTATCAAGAAATTACGAGATTTCTTATTTTTCGGTGAGCTATAGCCTTTGGACTTTTTGGAATTTAGGCGTCCGATAGAATTTCCACAGAAAATTTATGGTCCCATCTGTGACGACCTATAGAGTGATTCGTGATGGTTTGATGTAGCTAAATTCAGTTATTTTAGGACAAACGAGGCATTTAATGGAAAATTATGAGATTTTTTATTCTTTGATGAGCTATAGCATTTGGACTTTTTGGAATTTGGGCGTCTGATAGAATTTTGGCAAAAAATTTATGGGCCAATTTTTAATAATCTATAAAGTGATTCGTTATGATTTGGCGGGGCTAAATTCAGTTATTTCAGGACAAACGAGACATTTATCGGGAAATTACTAGATTTCTTATTTTTCGATGAGTTATAGCCTTTGGACTTTTTAGAAATTGGGCGTCAGAAAGAATTTTGGCATAAAATTTATTGGCCCATCTATGACGACCTATAGAGTGATTTGTGAATGTTTGGCGGGAATAAATTTGATGATTATAGGACAAACGAGGCATTTATCGAGAAATTATGAGATTTCTTATTTTTTTGTGAGCTATACACTTTCGACTTTTTTGAATTTGGGAGTCCGACAAAATTTTAACCGAAAATTTATGGGTCCATCTGTGACGACATATAGAGTGATTCGTTATGATTTGGCGAGGCTAAATTTGGTTATTATAGGACAAACGAGGCATTTAACGGGAAATTATGAGATTTCTTTTTTTTTTCGGTGAGCTATGGCTTTTGAACTTTTTGAAATTTGGGCGTCCGATAGAATTTTCACAGAAAATTTATGGGCCCTTTGTAACGATCTATAAAGTGATTCGTGATGGTTTGGCGGGGCTAAATTCGATAATTTTAGGACAAACGAGGCATCTATCCAAAAATTATGAGATTTCTTATTTTTTGGTGAGCTATAGCCTTTGGACTTTTTGGAATTTGGGCGTCCGACAATAGTTTAGCAGAAAATTTATGGTCCCTTCTGGGATGATCTATAGAGTGATTCGTGATGGTTTGGCAAGGCTAAATTCGGTTATTTTAGGACAAACGAGGCATTTAACGGGAAATTACGAGATTTCTTATTTTTCGGTGAACTATAGGCTTTGAACTTTTTGGAATTTGGGCATCCGAAAGAATTTTGGCATAAAATTTATGATTCCATCTGTGATCACCTATAGAGTGATTCGTGATGGTTTGGCGGGGCTAAATTTGGTTATTTTAGGACTAACGAGGAATTTAACGAGAAATTACGAGATTTCTTATTTTTCGGTAAGCTATGGCCTTTGGATTTTTTTGAATATGGGCATCCGACAGAATTTTGGCATAAAGTTTATGGGACCATCTGTGATGTCCTATAGAGTGATTTGTGAAGGTTTGGCGGGGATAAATTTGATGATTATAGGACAAATGAGGCATTTATCGAGAAATTACGAGATTTCTTATTTTTGGTGTGCTATAGACTTTGGACTTTATGGAATTTGGGCGTCCGATAGAATTTTAACCGCAAAATTATGGGCCCGTCTGTGACTACCTATAGAGTGATTCTTGATGGTTTAGCGAGGCTAAATTCGGTTATTATAGGACAAATGAGACATTTAACTGGAAATTATGAGATTTCTTTTTTTTCGGTGAGCTATAGTCTTTGGACTTTTTGGAATTTGGGCGTCCGATAGAATTTTGGCAAAAAATTTTTGGGTCTATCTGTAATGATCTATAAAGTGATTCGTGATGGTTTGGCGAGCTAAATTCGATAATTTTAGGACAAACGATGCATTTATCAAGAAATTACGAGATTTCTTATTTTTCGATGAGCTATAGCCTTTGGACTTTTTGGAAATTGGGCGTCTGAAAATTTTTTTTGCATAAAATTTATGGTTCCATCTATGATGACCTATAGAGTGATTCGTGATAGTTTGGCGGGGCTAAATTATGTTATTTTAATACAAAAGATGCATTTATTGAGAAATTATGGGATTTGGGCGTCCGACAGAATTATGGCAGAAAATTAATGGGCCTATCTATGACGACCTATAGAGTGATTTGTGATGGTTTGATGGGGCTAAATTTGGTTTTTTTAAGACAAACGAGGCATTTGTCTTGAAATTATGAGATTTCTTATTTTTCGGTGAGCTATAGCCTTTGGACTTTTTTGAATTTGGGCGTCTGACAAAATTCTAACCAAAAATTTATGGGCCTATCTATGATGATCTATAGAGTGATTCGTGATGGTTTGGCGGGGCTAAATTTTGTTATTTTAGGACAAGCGAGGTATTTAACGGGAAATTATGAAATTTCTTATTTTTCAGTGAGCTATTGCCTTTGAACCTTTTCTAATTTGGACGTACGACAGAATTTTGGCAGAAAATTTATGGGCCCATCTGTACCAATCTATAAAGTGATTCGTGATGGTTTGGCGGGGCTAAATTAGGTTATTTTAGGACAAACGAGGAAATTTTTGGGAAATTAAGAGATTTCTTATTTTTTGGGAAATTACCAATCTATGGACTTTTTGAAACCTATGCCTCCGCAAGAAGTTTGGCATAAAATTTATGGTTCCATCTAGGACAACTTATAGAGTGATTCGTGATGGTTTAGCGTGGCTAAATTTTGTTATTTTAGGACAAACGAGGCATTTATCGAAAAATTATGAGATTTCTTATTTTTCGATGAGACTTTGGACTTTTTGGAATTTGGGCGTCCGTGAGAATTTTGGCAAAAAATTTATGGGCCCATCTGTAACAGTCTATAAAGTGATTCATGATGGTTTGGTAGGGCTAAATTCGGTTATTTTAGGACAAACGAGGAATATATTGAGAAATTACGAGATTTCTTATTTTTTGGTGAGTTATAGCCTTTGGACTTTTTGGAAATTGTGCGTCTGAAAGAATTTTGGCATAAAATTTATGGTTCCATCTGTGACGACCTATAGAGTGATTCATGAAGGTTTGGCGGGGATAAATTTGGTTATTTTAGGACAAACGAGGCAATTATCGGGAAATTATGGAATTTCTTATTTTTCGGGGAGCTATAGACTTTGGACTTTTTGGAATTTAGGCCTCCGTAAGAATTTTGGCATAAAATTTACGGTTCAATCTGTGACGACCTATAGAGTGATTCGTGATGCTTTAGTGTGGCTAAATTTGGTTATTTTAGGAAAAATGAGGCATTTATCGGGAAATTACGAGATTTCTTATTTTTCGGTGAGCTATAGCCTTTAGACTTTCTGAAATTTGGGCGTCCAACCGAATTTTAATAGAAAATTTATGGGACCATCTGTGACGACTTATAGAGTGATTAGGGATAGTTTGGCTTGGCTAAATTCGGTTATTTTAGGACAAACAAGGCATTTAACAGGAAATTATGAGATTTCTTATTTTTCAGTGAGCTATATCCTTTGGACATTTTGTAATTTGGGTGTCCGACATAATTTTAATAAAAAAGTTATGGGCCCATCTGTGAAGACCTATAGATTGATTTGTGATGGTTTGGTGGGGCTAAATTTGGTTATTTTAGGACAAACGAGTCATTTAACGAGAAATTAAGAGATTTCTTATTTTTCGGTGATCTATAGACTTTGGAATTTTTAGAATTTGGGAGTCCGACAGAATTTTGGCAAAAAACTTATGGGCCCACCTGTGACGACCTATAGAGTGATTCGTGATGATTTGGCGGGGCTAAATTCGGTTATTTTAGGACAAACGAGTCATTTAACAGGAAATTATGAGACTTATTATTTTTCAGTGAGCTATAGCCTGTGGAATTTTTGGAATTTGGGTGTCCGATAGAATTTTGGCAGAAAATTTATGGGCCCATCTGTAACGATATATAAAGTGATTTGTGATAGTTTGGCGAGGATAAATTCGGTTATTTTAGGACAATCGAGGTATTTATCGGGAAATTACTAGATTTCCTATTTTTCGGTGAGCTATAGTCTTTGGACTTTTTGGAACTTATGCCTCCGTAAGAATTTTGGCATAAAATTTATGGTTCCATTTGTGATGACCTATAGAGTGATTCATGAAGGTTTGGCGGGGATAAATTTGATGATTATTGGACAAATGAGGCATTTATCAAGAAATTACGAGATTTCTTATTTTTCGGTGAGCTATAGACTTTGGACTTTTTGGAATTTGGGCGTCCGGTAGAATTTTAACCGCAAAATTATGGGCCCGTCTGTGACTACCTATAGAGTGATTCATGATGGTTTAGCGAGGCTAAATTCGGTTATTATAGGACAAATGAGACATTTAACTGGAAATTATGACATTTCTTTTTTTTTTTCGGTGAGCTATAGTCTTTGGACTTTTTGGAATTTAGGCGTCCGATAGAATTTTTGCAAAAAATTTTTGGGCCCATCTATAATGATCTATAAAGTGATTCGTGATGGTTTGGCGGGGCTAAATTCGATAATATTAGGACAAACGATGCATTTATCAGGAAATTACGAGCTTTCTTATTTTTTGGTGAGCTATAGCCTTTGGACTTTTTGGAAATTGGGCGTCTGAAAGAATTTTTTGCATAAAATTTATAGTTCCATCTGTGATGACCTATAGAGTGACTCGTGATAGTTTGGCGGGGCAAAATTATGTTATTTTAAGATAAATGATGCATTTATCGAGAAATTATGGGATTTGGGCGTCCGACAGAATTATGGCAGAAAATTAATGCGCCTAATTATGACGACCTATAGAGTGATTTGTGATGGTTTGATAGGGCTAAATTTGGTTATTTTAAGACAAACGAGGCATTTGTCTTGAAATTATGAGATTTCTTATTTTTCGGTGAGCTATAGCCTTTGGACTTTTTTGAATTTGGGCGTCCGACAGAATTCTAACCAAAAATTTATGGGCCTATCTGTGATGATCTATAGAGTGATTCGTGATGGTTTGGCGGGGCTAAATTTTGTTATTTTAGGACAAGCGAGGTATTTAATGGGAAATTATGAAATTTCTTATTTTTCAGTGGGCTATTGCCTTTGAACCTTTTCAAATTTGGACGTACGATAGAATTTTGGCAGAAAATTTATGGGCCCATCTGTACCAATCTATAAAGTGATTCGTAATGGTTTGGCAGGGCTAAATTAGGTTATTTTAGGACAAACGAGGAATTTTTTGGGAAATTAAGAGATTTCTTATTTTTTTGGTGAACTATAGCCTATGGACTTTTTGAAACTTATGCCTCCACAAGAATTTTGGCATAAAATTTATGGTTCCATCTGGGACAACCTATATAGTGATTCGTGATGGTTTAGCGGGGCTAAATTTTGTTATTTTAGGACAAACGAGGCATTTATCGGGAAATTACGAGATTTCTTATTTTTCGATGAGACTTTGAACTTTTTGGAATTTGGGCGTCCGTCAGAATTTTGGCAAAAAAATTATTAGCCCATCTGTAACGATCTATAAAGTGATTCATGATGGTTTGGCAGGGCTAAACTCAGTTATTTTAGGACAAACAAGGAATATATTGTGAAATTATGAGATTTCTTATTTTTTGGTGAGTTATAGCCTTTGGAGTTTTTGGAATTGGGCGTCTGAAAGAATTTTGGCATAAAATTTATGGTTCCATCTGTAACGACCTATAGAGTGATTCATGATGGTTTGATGGGGCTAAATTTGGTTATTTTAGGACAGACGAGGCATTTATCGGGAAATTATGATATTTCCTATTTATCGATGAGCTATGCCTTTGGACTTTTTGAAATTTGGGCGTCCGACAGAATTTTTGTAAAGAATTTAAGGGCCCATCTGTGATGACCTATAGAGTGATTCGTGATGGTTTGGCGGTGCTAAATTTGATTATTTTAGGATAAACGAGGCATTTAACGGGAAATTATGAGATTTTTTATTTTTCTATGAGATATAGACTATGGACTTTTTGGAATTTGGATGTCAGACAGAATTTTGGCAAAAAATTTATAGGCCCATCTGTGATGACCTATAGAGTGATTCGTGATGGTTTGGCGGGGCTAAATTTTGTTATTTTAGGACAAACGAGGCATTTATCGGGAAATGATGAGATTTCTTATTTTTCGGTGAGTTATAGCCTTTGGACTTGATGTAATTTAGACGTTCGATAGAATTTTGGCAGAAAATTTATGGGCCCGTCTGTAACGATCTGTAAAGTGATTTGTGATGGTTTGACGGGGCTAAATCTGGTTATTTCAGGACAAACGAGGCATTTATAGGGAAATTATGAGATTTCTTATTTTTCGGTGAGCTATAGCCTTTGGACTTTTTGGAAATTAGGCGTCTGAAAGAATTTTGGCATAAAATTTATGATTACATCTGTGACGACCTATAAGTGATTCGTGATGGTTTGTCGGGGATAAATTTGGTTATATTAGGACAAACGACGTATTTATCATGAAATTACGAGATTTCTTATTTTTCGATGAGCTATAGCCTTTGGACTTTTTGAATTTGGGCGTCCGATAGAATTTTAACAGAATATTTATGGGCCCATTTGTGACGACCTATAGAGTGATTTGTGATGGTTTGGCGGGGCTAAATTCGGTTATTTTAGGACAAATGAGGCATTTAACGGGAAATTATGAGGATTTTTATATTTCGGTAGCTATAGCCTTTGGACTTTTTGGAATTTGGGCGTCCGACAGAATTTTAGCAGAAAATTTATGGGCCCATTTGTGACGACCTATAGAGTTATACGTGGTGGTTTTACGGGGCTAAATTTGGTTATGGTAGAACAAACGAGGCATTTGTTGGAAAATTACGAGATTTCTTATTTTTCGGTGAGCTATAGCCTTTGGACTTTTTGGAATTTGGGCGTTCGATAGAATTTTAACCAAAAATTTATAGGCCATCTGTGACGACCTATATAGTGAAATGCATTGATTCAATGATTAATAATGATTATAATCCGTGTATGGAAAACATAGATTTTAGGAGGTAATATGCGTGTAATAATGTAAGAAATCAAGTTCTATTAGTGGTCATTCCAACCTATGTAAATATCTAGTATAATGATTTAGTGGACAATGAGAATCTAATAATCCATCCGAGTATGGAATACATAGATGTTAGGAGGTAATTCATGTGTAGTAATGTTACAAACCAAGTTCTATAACTAGTCCGTCCAACCTATGTATGTCTCATAAAGTGACTTAGTAGACATAGACACTCGAAAAATACATCCGAATATGGGATACATAGATGGTAGGAGATAATACACGTGTAGTAATGTAACAAACCAAGTTCTATTAGGGGTCCGTCCAACCTATGTATGTCTCGTATAGTGATATACTAGTCAGAGAAACTCCGATAATCCATCCTAGTATTGAATACATAGATTTTAGGAGGTAATACGTGTGTGGTAAAGTATGAAAGTAAGTTCTATTAGTGGTCTGTCCATCCTATGTATGTCTCGTATAGTTATATACAAGTCAAAGAAACTCAAATAATCCATCTGAGTATGGAATACATAGATGTTAGGAGGCAATACATGTGTAGTAATGTTACAAACCAAGTTCTAATAGTGGTCCGTCTAACCTATGTACGTCTCGTAAAGTGATTTAGTAGACAAAGAGACTCCAAAAATACATCCGAGTGTGGGAAACATAGATGGTAGGAGATAATACACGTGTAATAATGTAACAAACCAATTTCTATTAGTGGTTCTTCCAACCTATGTAGTTCTCGTAAAGTGAATTTGTAGACAAAGAAAGTCCGATAATCCATCCGTGTATGGAAAAGATAGATTTTAGGAGGTAAAATGCGTGTAATAATGTAAGAAATCAAGTTCTATTAGTGGTCCGTCCAACCTATGTATATATCTCGTATAGTAATTTAGTGGACAATGAGAATCTAATAATCCATTCGAGTATGGAATACATAGATGTTAGGAGGTAATAAACGTGTAGTAATGTTACAAACCAAGTTCATTAAGTGGTCCGTCCAACCTATGTATGTCTCGTGAATTGATTTAGTAGACAAAGACACTCCAAAAATACATCCGAATATGGGATACATAGATGGTAAGAGATAATAGACGTGTAGTAATGTAACAAACCAATTACTATTAGTGGTCCTTTCAACCTATGTAGTTCTCGTAAAGTGAATTTGTAGACAAAGAAAGTCCGATAAACCATCCTTGTATGGAAAGCATAGATTTTAGGAGGTAATATGCGTGTAATAATGTAAGAAATCAAGTTCTATTAGTGGTCCGTCCAACCTATGTATATATCTCATATATTGATTCAGAGGACAATGAGAATCTAATAATCTATCACAGTATGGAATACATAGATGTTAGGAGGTAATACACGTGTAGTAATGTTACAAACCAAGTTCTATAAGTGGTTCGTCCAACCTATGTATGTCTCGTAAAGTGATTTAGTAGACAAAAACACTCCAAAAATACATCCGAATATGGGATACATAGATGGTAGGTGATAATACACGTGTTGTAATGTAACAAAACCAAGTTCTATTAGTGGTCCATCCAACCTATGTATGTCTCGTATAGTGATATACTAGTCAAAGAAACTCCGATAATCCATCCTAGTATTGAATACATAGATTTTAAGAGGTAACACGAGTGTGGTAATGCATGAAAGCAAGTTCTATTAGTGGTCCGTCCAACCTATGTATGTCTAGTATAGTGATATACAAGTCAAAGAAACTTCGATAATCCATCCGAGTATGGAGTACATAGATTTTAGGAGGTAATAAACGTGTAGTAATGTTACAGACCAAGTTCTATTAGTGGTCCATCCAACCAATGTAAGTCTCGTAAAGTCATTTAGTAGACAAAGACGCTCCAAAAATACATTCGAGTATGGCATAAATAGATGATAGGAGATAATAAACGTGTATTAATGTAACAAACCAACTTCTATTAGCGGTCCGTCCAACCTATGTATGTCTCGTAAAGTTATATTGTAGACAAAGAAAGACTGATAATCCATCCGTGTATGGAATACATAGATTCTAGGAGGTAATACATGTGTGGTAATGTAAGAAAGCAAGTTTTATTCGTGGTCATTACAACCTATGTATGTCTCGTATAGGGATATACTAGTCAAAGAAACTACGATAATCCATCCTAGTATAGAATACATAGATGTTAGGAGGTAATACACGTGCAATAATGTAAGAAACCAAGTTCTATTAGTGGTCCGTCCAACCTATGTATGTATCTCATATAGTGATTTATAGGAAAATGAGAATCTAATAATCCATCAGAGTATGGAATACATAGATGTTAGGAGGTAATACACGTATAGTAATGTTACAAACCAAGTTCTATAAGTGGTCGGTCCAACCTATGTATGTCTCGTGAAGTGATTTAGTAGACAAAGACACTCCAAAAATACATCCGAATATGGGATACATAGATGGTAGGAGATAATACACGTGTAGTAACGTAACAAAGCAAAGTTCTATTAGTGGTCCGTCCAACCTATGTATGTCTTATATAGTGATATACTAGTCAAAGAAACTCCGATAATCCATCCTAGTATTTAATACATAGATTTTAGGAGGTAATATGTGTGTGGTAATGCATGGAAGCAAGTTCAATCAGTGGTCCGTCCAACCTACGTATCTCTCGTATAATGATATACAAGTCAAAGAAACTCAGATAATTCATCTGAGTACGGAATACATAGATTTGAGGAGGTAATAAACGTGTAGTAATGTTACAAACCATGTTCTATTAGTGGTCCGTCCAACCTAAGTTTGTCTCGTATAGTCATTTAGTAGACAAAGACACTGCAAAAATACATCCGAGTGTGGGATACATATATGATAGGAGATAATAAACGTGTAGTAATGTAACAAACCAAGTTTTATTAGCTGTCCGTACAACCTATATATGTCTCGTAAAGTGATTTTGTAGACAAAGAAAGACTAATAATCCATCCGCGTATGGAATACATAGATTCTAGGAGGAAATACGTGTGTGGTAATGTAAAAAAGAAAGTTCTATTCGTGGTCAGTACAGCCTATGTATGTCTCGTATAGTGATATATTAGTCAAAGAAACTACGATAATCTATCCGAGTATTGAATACATAGATGTTCGGAGGTAATACGCGCGTAATAGTGTAAGAAGACAAGTTCTATTAGTGGTCCGTCCATCCTATGCATATATCTCATATAGTGATTTAGAGGACAATGAGAATCTAATAATCCATCCGAGTAATGAATACATAGATGTTAGGGGGTAATACACGTGTAGTAATGTTACAAACCAAGTTCTATAAGTGGTCTGTCCAACCTACGTATGTCTCGTGAAGTGATTTAGTAGACAAAGACACTCCAAAAATACATCCGAATATGGGATACATAGATGGTAGGAGATAATACACATGTAGTAATGTAACAAAACCAAGTTCTATTAGTGGTCCGTCCAACCTATGTATGTCTCGTATAGTGATATACTAGTCAAATAAACTCCGATAATCCATCCTAGTATTGAATACATAGATTTTAGGAGGTAATACGTGTGTGGTAATGCCTGGAAGCAAGTTCTATTAGTAGTCCATCCTACCTATGTATGTCTCGTATAGTGATTTAGTAGATAAAGAGACTCCAAAAATACATCCGAGTATGGGAAACATAGATGATAGGAGATAATAAACGTGTAGTAATGTCACAAACCAAGTTCTATTAGTGGTCCGTCCAACCTATGTATGTCTCGTAAAGTGATTTAGTAGACAAAGAGACTCCAAAAATACATCCGAGTATGGGAAACATAGATGATAGGAGATAATAAACGTGTAGTAATGTCACAAACCAAGTTCCATTAGTGGTCCGTCCAACCTATGTGTGTCTCGTAAAGTGATTTAGTAGACAAAGAGACTCCAAAAATACATCCGAGTATGGGAAACATAGATGATAGGAGATAATAAACGTGTAGTAATGTAACAAACCAAGTTCTATTAGTGGTCCTCCAACCTATGTATGTCTCGTAAACTGATTTAGTAGATAAAGACAGTCAAAAAATACATCCGAGTATGGGATAGTTAGATGATAGGAGATAATAAACGTGTAGTAATGTAACTAACCAAGTTCTATTAGTGGTCCGTCCAACCTATGCATGTCTCGTAAAGTGATTTATGAGACAAAGAAAGACCGATAATCCATCCGTGTATGGAATACATAGATTTTAGGTGGTAATACGTGAGTGGTAATGTAAGAAAGCAATGTCTATTAGTGGTCTGTCCAACCTATGTATGTCTCGTATAGTGATATACTAGTCAAAGAAACTACGATAATCCATCCAGTATTGAATACATAGATGTTAGGAGGCAATACGCGTGTAATAGTGTAAGAAACCATGTTCTATTAGTGGTCCGTCCAACTTATGTATATATCTCATATAGTGATTTAGAGGACAATGAGAATCTAATAATCCATCCGAATATGGAATACATAGATGTTAGGAGGTAATACACGTGTAGTAATGTTACAAACCAAGTTCAATAAGTGGTCCGTCCAACCTATGTATGTCTCGTGAACTCATTTAGTAGACAAAGACACTCCAAAAATACATCCGAATATGGGATACAGAGATGGTAGGAGATAATACACGTGAAGTAATGTAACAAAACCAAGTTCTATTAGTGGTCCGCCCTACTGATGTATGTCTCGTATAATGATGTACTTGTCAAAGAAACTCCGATAATCCATCCTAGTATTGAATACATAGATTTTAGGAGGTAATACGTGTGTGGTAATGCATGAAAGCAAGTTCTATTAGTGGTCCGTCGAACCTATGTATGTGTCGTATAGTGATATACAAGTCAAAGAAACTCAGATAATCCATCCAAGTATGGAATACATAGATTTTAGGAGGTAATAAATGTGTAGTAGTGTTACAAACTAAGTTCTATTAGTGGTCCATCCACCCTATGTTTGTCTCGTAAAGTCATTTAGTAGACAAAGAGACTCCAAAGATACATCCGGGTATGGGAAACATAGATGGTAGGAGATAATACACGTGTAGTAATGTAACAAACCATTTTATATTAGTGGTTCTTCCAACCTATGTAGTTCTCGTAAAGTGATTTTGTAGACAAAGAAAGTCCGATAATGTATCCTTGTATGGAAAACATAGATTTTAGGAGGTAATATGCGTGTAATAATGCAAGAAATCAAGTTCTATTAGTGGTCCGTCCAACCTATGTATATATCTCGTATAGTGATTTAGTGGACAATGAGAATCTAATAATTCATCCGAGTATGGAATACATTGATGTTAAGAGGTAATTCACGTGTAGTAATGTTACAAACCAAGTTCTATAAGTGGTCCGTCCAACCTGTGTATGTCTCGTGAAGTGATATAGTAGACAAAGACACTCCAAAAATATATCCAAATATGGGACACGTAGATGGCAGGAGATAATACACGTGTGCTAATGTAACAAACCAATTTCTATTATTGGTCCTTCCAACCTATGTAGTTCTCGTAACGTGATTTTTTAGACAGAGAAAGTCCGATAATCCATCCGTGTGTGGAAAACATAGATTTTAAGAGGTAATATGCGTGTAATAATGTAAGAAATCAAGTTCTATTAGTGGTCCGTCCAACCTATGTATATATCTCATATAGTGATTTGGAGGACAATGAGAATCTAATAATCCATCCGAGTATGGAATACATAGATGTTAGGAGTTAATACACGTGTAGTAATGTTTAAAACCAAGTTCTATATGTGGTTCGTCCAACCTATGTATGTCTCGTAAAGTGATTTAGTAGACAAAGACACTCCAAAAATACATCCGAATATGGGATACATAGATTGAAGGAGATAATACACGTGTAGTAGTGTAACAAACTAATTTCTATTAGTGGTCCTTCCAACCTATGTTGTTATCGTAAAGTGATTTTCTAGACAAAGAAAGTCCGATCATCCATCCGTGTGTGGAAAACATAGATTTTGGGAGGTAATATGCGTGTAATAATGTGAGAAATCAAGTTCTATTAGTGGTCCGTCCAACCTATGTATATGTCTCGTATAGTGATTTAGTGGACAATGAGAATCTAATAATCCATTCGAGTATGGAATACATAGATGTTAGGAGGTAATTCACGTGTAGTAATGTTACTAACCAATTTCTATAAGTGGTCCGTCCAACCTATGTATGTCTCGTGAAGTGATTTAGTAGACAAAGACACTCCAAAATTACATCCGAATATGGGATACATAGATTGTAGGAGATAATACACGTGTAGTAGTGTAACAAACTAATTTCTATTAGTGGTCCTTCCAACCTATGTAGTTATCGTAAAGTGATTTTCTAGACAAAGAAAGTCCGATCATCCATCCGTGTATGGAAAACATAGATTTTAGGAGGTAATATGCGTGTAATAATGTAAGAAATCAAGTTCTATTAGTGGTCCATCCAACCTATGTATATATTTTGTATAGTGATTTAGTGGACAATGAGAATCTAATAAACCATCCGAATATGGAATACATAGATGTTAGGAGGTAATTCACGTGTAGTAATGTTACAAACCAAGTTCTATAAGTGATCCGTCCAACCTATGTATGTCTCATGAAGTGATTTAGTAGACAAAGACACTCCAAAGATACATACGAATATGGGATACATAGATGGTATGAGATAATACACGTGTAGTAATGTAACAAAACCAAGTTCTATTAGTGGTCCGTCCAACCTATGTATGTCTCGTATAGTGATATACTAGTCAAAGAATCTCCAATAATCCATCCTAGTATTGAATACATAGATTTTAGGAGGTAATATGTGTGTGGTAATGCATGAAAGCAAGTTCTATTAGTGGTCCGTCCAACCTATGTATTTCTCGTATAGTGATATACAATTCAAAGAAATTCAGATAATCCATCCGAGCATGGAATACATAGATTTGAGGAGGTAATAAACGTGTACTAATGTTACAAACCAAGTTCTATTAGTGGTCCGTCCAACCTATGTATGTCTCGTAAAGTCATTTAGTAGACAAAGACACTCCAAAAATACATCCTAGTATGGGATACATATATGATAGGAGATATTAAACGTGTAGTAATGTAACAAACCATGTTCTATTAGTGGTCCGTCCAACCTATGTATGTCTCATAAAGTGATTTTGTAGACAAAGAAAGACTGATATTCCATCAGTGTATGGAATACATAGATTCTAGGAGGTAATACGTGTGTGGTAATGTAAGAAACCAAGTTCTATTCATGGTCAGTACAACCTATGTATTTCTCGTATATTGATATAACAGTAAAACAAACTACGATAATCCATCCCAGTATTGAATACATTGATGTTAGGAGGTAATACGCGTGCAATAGTGTAAGAAACCAAGTTCTGTTAGTGGTCCGTCCAACCTATGTATATATCTCATATAATGATTTAGAGGACAATGAGAATCTAATAATCCATCCGACTATGGAATAAATAGATGTTAGGAGGTTATACACGTGTAGTAATGTTACAAACCAAGTTCTATGAGTGGTCCGTCCAACCTATATATGTCTCGTGAAGTGATTTAATAGACAAAGACACTCATAAAATACATCCAAATATGGTATACATAGATGGTAGGATATAATACACGTGTAGTAATATAATAAAACCAAGTTCTATTAGTGGTCCGTCCAACCTATGTATGTCTCGTATAGTGATATACTAGTCAAAGAAACTCCGATAATCCATCCTAGTATTGAATACATAGATTTTAGGAGGTAATACGTGTGTGGCAATGCATGAAAGCAAGTTCTATTAGTGGTCCGTCCAACCTGTGTATTTCTCGTGTAGTGATATACAAGTCAAAGAAACTCAGATAATCCATTCGAGTATGGAATAAATTGATTTTAGGAGGTAATAAACGTGTAGTAATGTTAGAAACCAAGTTCTATTAGTGGTCCGTTCAACCTATGTATGTCTCGTAAAATCATTTAGTAGACAAAGACACTCAAAAAATACATCCGAGTATGGGATACATAGATGATAGGAGATAATAAGCGTGTAGTAATGTAACAAACCAACCTCTATTAGCGGTCCGTCCAACCTATGTATGTGTCGTAAAGTTATTTTGTAGACAAAGAAAGACTGATAATCCATCCGTGTATGGAATACATAGATTCTAGGAGGTTATATATGTGTGGTAATGTAAGAAAGCAAGTTCTATTCGTGGTCAGTACAACCTATGTATGTCTCGTATAGTGATATACTAGTCAAAGAAACTACGGTAATCCATCCTAATATAGAATACATAGATGTTAGGAGGTAATACGCGTGTGATAATGTAAGAAACCAAGTTCTATTAGTGGTCCATCCAACCTATGTATGTATCTCATATAGTTATTTAGAGGAAAATGATAATCTAATAATCCATCCGAGTATGAAATACATAGATGTTGGGAGGTAATACACATGTAGTAATGTTACAAACCAAGTTCTATAAGTGGTCGGTCCAACCTATGTATGTCTCGTGAAGTGATTTAGTAGTCAAAGACACTCCAAAAATACATCCGAATATGGGATACATAGATGGTAGGAGATAATACACGTGTACTAACGTAACAAAACCAAGTTCTATTAGTGGTCCGTCCAACCTATGTATGTCTCGTATAGTGATATACTAGTCAAAGAAACTCTGATAATCCATCCTAGTATTTAATACATAGATTTTAGGAGTTAATATGTGTGTGGTAATGCATGAAAGCAAGTTCTATTAGTGGTCCGTCTAACCTACGTATGTCTTGTATAGTGATATACAAGTGAAAGAAACTCAGATAATCCATCCGAGTATGGAATACATAGATTTGAGGAGGTAATAAACGTGTAGTAATGTTACAAACCATGTTCTATTAGTGGTCCGTCCAACCTATGTATGTCTCGTAATGTCATTTAGTAGACAAAGACACTGCAATAATACATCCGAGTATGGGTTACATATACGATAGGAGATAATAAACGTGTAGTAATGTAACAAACCAAGTTTTATTAACGGTCCGTCCAACCTATGTATGTCTCGTAAAGTGATTTTGTAGACAAAGAAAGACTGATAATCCATCCGCGTATGGAATACATAGATTCTAGGAGGTAATACGTGTGTGGTAATGTAAGAAAGCAAGTTCTATTCGTGGTCAGTACAGCCTATGTATGTCTCGTATAGTTATATACTAGTCAAAGACACTACGATAATCCATCCGAGTATCGAATACATAGATGTTCGGAGGTAATACGCATGTAATAGTGTAAGAAGCCAAGTTCTATTAGTGGTCCGTCCATCCTATGTATATATCTCATATACTGATTTAGAGGACAATGAGAATCTAATAATCCATCCTAGTAATGAATACATAGATGTTAGGAGGTAAAACACGTGTAATAATGTTACAAAGCAAGTTCTATAAGTGGTCCGTCCAACCTACGTATGTCTCGTGAAGTGATTTAGTAGACAAAGACACTCCAAATATACATCCGAATATGGGATACATAGATGGTAGGAGATAATACACGTGTAGTAATGTAACAAAACCAAGTTCTATTAGTGGTCCGTCCAACCTATGTATGTTTCGTATAGTGATATACTAGTCAAAGAAACTCCGATAATCCATCCAAGTATTGAATACATAGATTTTAGGAGGTAATACGTGTGTGGTAATGCCTGAAAGCAAGTTCTATTAGTGGTCCGTCCTACCTATGTATGTGTCGTATAGTTATTTAGTAGATAAAGAGACTCCAAAAATACATCCGAGTATGGAATAAATTGATTTTAGGAGGTAATAAACGTGTAGTAATGTCACAAACCAAGTTCTATTAGTGGTCCGTCCAACCTATGTATGTCTCGTAAAGTGATTTAGTAGACAAAGAGACTCCAAAAATACATCCGAGTATGGGAAACATAGATGATAGGAGATAATAAATGTGTAGTAATGTAACAAACCAAGTTCTATTAGTGGTCCTCCAACCTATGTATGTCTCGTAAACTGATTTAGTAGATAAAGACACTCAAAAAATACATCCGAGTATGGGATAGTTAGATGATAGGAGATAATAAACGTGTAGTAATGTACCTAACCAAGTTCTATTAGTGGTCCGTCCAACCTATGTATGTCTCGTAAAGTGATTTATGAGACAAAGAAAGACCGATAATCCATCCGTGTATGGATTACATAGATTTTAGGTGGTAATACGTGTGTGGTAATGTATGACAACAATGTCTATTAGTGGTCTGTCCAACCTATGTATGTCTTGTATAGTGATATACTAGTCAAAGAAACTACGATAATCCATCCCAGTATTGAATACATAGATGTTAGGAGGTAATACGCGTGTAATAGTGTAAGAAACCAAGTTCTATTAGTGGTCCGTCCAACTTATGTATATATCTCATATAGTGATTTAGAGGACAATGAGAATCTAATAATCCATCCGAGTATGGAATACATACAGGTTAGGAGGTAATACACGTGTAGTAATGTTACAAACGAAATTCAATAAGTGGTCCGTCCAACCTATGTATGTCTCGTGAACTTATTTAGTAGACAAAGACACTCCAAAAATACATCCGAATATGGGATACATAGATGGTAGGAGATAATACACGTGTAGTAATGTAACAAAACCAAGTTATATTAGTGGTCCGTCCTGCCTATGTACGTCTCGTATAATGATGTACTTGTCAAAGAAACTCCGATAATCCATCCTAGTATTGAATACATAGAGTTTAGGAGGTAATACGTGTGTGGTAATGCATGAACGCAAGTTCTATTAGTGGTCCGTCAAACCTATGTATGTCTCGTATAGTGATATACAAGTCAAAGAAACTCAGATAATCCATCCAAGTATGGAATACATAGATTTTAGGAGGTAATAAATGTGTAGTAATGTTACAAACTAAGTTCTATTAGTGGTCCGTCCAACCTATGTATGTCTCGTAATGTCATTTAGTAGACAAAGAGACTTCAAAGATACATCCGAGTATGGGAAACATAGATGGTAGGAGATAATACACGTGTAGTAATGTAACAAACCAATTTATATTAGTGGTTCTTCCAACCTATGTAGTTCTCGTAAAGTGATTTTGTAGACAAAGAAAGTCCGATAATGTATCCGTGTATGGAAAACATAGATTTTAGGAGGTAATATGCGTGTAATAATGCAGGAAATCAAGTTCTATTAGTGGTCCGTCCAACCTATGTATATATCTCTTATAGTGATTTAGTGGACAATGAGAATCTAATAATTCATCCGAGTATGGAATACATTGATGTTAGGAGGTAATTCACGTGTAGTAATGTTACAAACCAAGTTCTATAAGTGGTCCGTCCAACCTGTGTATGTCTCGTGAAGTGATATAGTAGACAAAGACACTCCAAAAATATATCCGAATATGGGATACATAGATGGTAGGAGATAATACACGTGTACTAATGTAACAAACCAATTTCTATTATTGGTCCTTCCAACCTATGTAGTTCTCGTAACGTGATTTTTTAGACAGAGAAAGTCCGATAATCCATCCGTGTGTGGAAAACATAGATTTTAGGAGGTAATATGCTTGTAATAATGTAAGAAATCAAGTTCTATTAGTGGTCCGTCCAACCTATGTATATATCTCATATAGTGATTTGGAGGACAATGAGAATCTAATAATCCATCCAAGTATGGAATACATAGATGTTAGGAGGTAATACACGTGTAGTAATGTTTAAAACCAAGTTCTATATGTGGTTCGTCCAACCTATGTATGTCTCGTAAAGTGATTTAGTAGACAAAGACACTCCAAAAATACATCCGTATATGGGATACATAGATGGTAGGAGATAATACACGTGTAGTAGTGTAACAAACCAATTTCTATTAGTGGTCCTTCCAATCTATGTAGTTATTGTAAAATGATTTTCTAGACAAAGAAAGTTCGATAATCCATCCGTGTATGGAAAACATAGATTTTAGGAGGTAATATGCGTGTAATAATGTAAGAAATCAAGTTCTATTAGTGGTCCGTCCAACCTATGTATATATTTTGTATAGTGATTTAGTGGACAATGAGAATCTAATAATCCATCCGAATATGTAATACATAGATGTTAGGAGGTAATTCACGTGTAGTAATGTTACAAACCAAGTTCTATAAGTGGTCCGTCCAACCTATGTATTTCTCGTGAAGTGATTTAGTAGACAAAGACACTCCAAAAATACATCCGAATATGGGATACATAGATGGTATGAGATAATACACGTGTAGTAATGTAACAAAACCAAGTTCTATTAGTGGTCCGTCCAACCTATGTATGTCTCGTATAGTGATATACTAGTCAAAGAATCTCCAATAATCCATCCTAGTATTGAATACATAGATTTTAGGAGGTAATACGTGTGTGGTAATGCATGAAAGCAAGTTCTATTAGTGGTCCGTCCAACCTATGTATTTCTCGTATAGTGATATACAATTCAAAGAAATTCAGATAATCCATCCGAGTATGGAATACATAGATTTGAGGAGGTAATAAACGTGTACTAATGTTACAAACCAAGTTCTATTAGTGGTCCGTCCAACCTATGTATGTCTCGTAAAGTCATTTAGTAGACAAAGACACTCCAAAAATACATCCTAGTATGGGATACATATATGATAGGAGATAATAAACGTGTAGTAATGTAACAAACCAAGTTCTATTAGTGGTCCGTCCAACCTATGTATGTCTCGTAAAGTGATTTTGTAGACAAAGAAAGACTGATAATCCATCCGTGTATGGAATACATAGATTCTAGGAGGTAATACGTGTGTGGTAATGTAAGAAACCAAGTTCTATTCGTGGTCAGTACAACCTATGTATGTCTCGTATAGTGATATTCTAGTCAAAGAAACTACGATAATCCATCCCAGTATTGAATACATAGATGTTAGGAGGTAATACGCG
This sequence comes from Solanum bulbocastanum, assembly GCA_037074985.1. NCBI lineage: Eukaryota > Viridiplantae > Streptophyta > Magnoliopsida > Solanales > Solanaceae > Solanum > Solanum bulbocastanum. The sequence continues at coordinate 29,451 of JBANQN010000149.1, read as the reverse complement.
TGCAATAATGTAAGAAACTAAGTTCTATTAGTGGTCCCAACCTATGTATATATCTCCTATAGTGATTTAGAGGACAATGTGAATCTAATAATCCATCCGACTATGGAATATATAGATGTTAGGAGGTTATACACGTGTAGTAATGTTACAAACCAAGTTCTATAAGTGGTCCGTCCAACCTATATTTGTCTCGTGAAGTGATTTAATAGACAAAGACACTCCAAAAATACATCGAAATATGGGATACATAGATGGTAGGATATAATACACGTGTAGTAATGTAACAAAACCAAGTTCTATTAGTGGTCCGTCCAACCTATGTATGTCGATAATCCATCCTAGTATTGAATACATAGATTTTAGGAGGTAATACGTGTGTGGTAATGCATGAAAGCAAGTTCTATTAGTGGTCCGTCCAACCTGTGTATGTCTCGTGTAGTGATATACAAGTCAAAGAAACTCAGATAATCCATCTGAGTATGGAATAAATTGATTTTAGGAGGTAATAAACGGGTACTAATGTTACAAACCAAGTTCTATTAGTTGTCCGTCCAACCTATGTATGTCTCGTAAAGTCATTTAGTAGACAATGACACTCCAAAAATACATCCGAGTATGGGATACATAGATGATAGGAGATAATAAACGTGTAGTAATGTAACAAACCAAGTTCTATTAGTGGTCCGTCCAACCTATGTATGTCTCATAAAGTGATTTTGTAGACAAAGAAAGACTGTTAATCCATCCGTGTATGGAATACATAGATTCTAGGAGGTAATACGTGTGTGGTAATGTAAGAAAGCAAGTTCTATTCGTGGTCAGTACACCTATGTATGTCTCGTATAGTGATATTCTAGTCAAAGGAACTACGATAATCCATCCGAGTATTGAATACATAGATGTTAGGAGGTAATACGCGTGTAATAGTGTAAGAAACCAAGTTCTATTTGTGGTCCGTCCAACCTATGTATATATCTCATATATTGATTTAGAGGACAATGAGAATCTAATAATCCATCCGAGTATGGAATACATAGATGTTAGGAGGTAATACACGTGTAGTAATGTTACAAACCAAGTTCTATAAGTGGTCCGTCCAACCTATGTATGTCTCATGAATTGATTTAGTAGACAAAGAGACTCCAAAAATACACCCGAATATGGGATACATAGATGGTAGGAGATAATACACGTGTAGTAATGTAACAAAACCAAGTTCTATTAGTGGTCCGTCCAACCTATGTATATTTCATATAGTGATATACTAGTCAAAGAAACTCCGATAATCCATCCTAGTATTGAATACATAGATTTTAGGAGGTAATACGTGTGTGGTAATGTCTGAAAGCAAGTTCTATTGGTGGTCCGTCCATGTCTGAAAGCGCGGTTGACATGTCTTAGAAAGCTGAGGCATGTCTTTTGCATGCTGGACATGTCAATTGCAGTGCTATTACCAACAACCTACTGCAGAACATCGACAGATGTTTGCTAGGTGCTGACAGATAAACTCCATAATTTTTTTATTTAAAAAAAAAAATTAATCATTGATTCTAGAAAATAATAAAATATAGAGATTTTAGAAATCAGTAATATCTTAGATTTCATAATCACGTGATAAATTTACAGATTTCAAAAATTACTAATATCATAAAATTTCATAATCACATGATAATTATAGATTCCAGAAATTACTAATATCTTTAAATTTCATAATCACATGATAAATACAGATTTCTGAAATTACTAATGTCATTAAATTACATAATCACATGATTATTACAGATTTCATAAATCACTTAATCACAATGAACATGATAAACAGGAATTCCAGAAACAGTTAAATATAATCAACATGATAATCACACATAAACCAAAGCAGGTATATGGATCATGAATTTCTTTTACATTATCTAGTATATGTAAGAAGACTCGTGATACCAAATGATCGAATTTAGACATCAAATACAGCGAAAACATGGTTACGAATCATAAAATTTACATAGAATTTAGATAGTATAATATTAAACGCAATTCAGAAAGCAGTAACCTGTTAAAGCTTTCACACAATCCGTTTATCACCTTGCTCTCCAGGTCTGCAACCTTCTACTATTTCCAAATTAATTCTTTTTCAATCGATACTCAAGTGGCAAGTGATTTTAGTTTTTTCAGAAGTGTGTTCTTTATGTGAAAATCCATCCCCTTTATATAAAATTTCAACAGAAGTTGAATTGATACAGGGCATTAATTCACCATAAATACAAAAAAGGTTTCACCATAAATTCTCAAAATATTTTTCACCAAAAATTAGAAAAAAAATGTGTATATATAAATAAATATCAAAAACATTTTTCCCATAATAGTAAAACGTTTTTTCTGTTTTTAATGCAAATGTTTTACTCCCTTTTTATCTCGAAATTGATTAACTAATTTGGCATAGTAGGGCCTACAGATTTATCAATTGAGCCTTCCAATTATGATATTAATTCACAAATGAATGAATTAAACATATCATAATAAATTATAATTTATTTCACTAAAAATATGTAATTACACTCCTAGATTTAATTTCAAAATCTACCATTACATCTTATTTAACTCCTTATGTTAGAACTACCGACACCAATCAATTAAATCAAATCTCTGAAGAATTTAATTTCATTGATTAATTTGATCCTTTATTATTATACTTAATTAATTTTACATGATGGATATAAAGGGGTGTCATCTAAACTAATTATTATTTTACTAATATGATTTGTTACAATCTATTATGTCAGGAATGTGTTGACCCATAAAAGAGTCACCTTTTGATAAATCAAAATAATGAATCAAATAACATAGATCATAGAAATTACATCAAGATTAAGAGTATAAGTAGATGCAATAGTCTAGAAAAGTTGTTTTATTAATATTCAGAAACTAAACAATCATTTCTGATTGGTCCGTTCAATACACACGAAATGTACTAGAAAAAGAAGTTGGAGTATGACCACTCCCATAATTAAGATCAAATTAAATTTAATCATGTGCTACAATCATTAAGATATTTATCCTTCTTCATCTTTGATTGTGAACATTAATTTATAACTTATAAGAACCGACAATCTTAATCTTCCGTGCATGATTAAACAACTCCATACACAAAATCGTTTACTATATAAGTAAAGGACATACATGTTAACACAATGATCTATTCAAATAAAGACTTTATTAAATTAAGTAAAAAATAAATAAATAGTCTTTACTTGAGATGTAAAGATAATACTATAACTTAAAACACATGGTTAATAGTATATCCTAACACACAGGCACCCGTTAACCTCTGAAAAATTCTTTTTATATATATGTATATACCTTGAAAATCTATCATATATGCCAAAAGAACCCCTCAATCACTTGTGCTAGATCGATCCAATTGGTCTGAGTGCCCTCCTTTGAATATCTCGCTTGCTAGCACCACCCAAGTTCGAACCTCAAGTGCACCAATTTGTGATTGTTCTTTTGTTGGGTTAGCATGTTTTTTTGTTTCAGTTAACTTTTTTAGCAATTCCTTTTGTTTTATTTTTTTACCTTTTTTTATTCTTTAATCCTCAACTCTGCGGGAAAAAAATCTTCTCTTCTTTTTTCTCTCCTCCCTTTAACCCTAAGAAAAGAAAGAAATATTTCTTTTCTCATTATAATTTTTAAACCTAACTTCTATCTTATGATCACTGAATGAAGAATGTTACTCCATCAAACTTCTCTAACAGTAGGTTTTTTTTTAATGACTAATATAAATTTTATCAATGTATTGAAAAGATATTGGAACTGTTAAGCGGCTATATCACCCGTGTGGGGGTCGATTTTTGTTGTTTGGCCCATGTGGGGGGGTCAATTTGTGTTGTTTTGCCCGCATGGGGGCTTATTTGTGTTGTTTGCCCATTGAGGAGATATATTGCTTTATTATTGCTTTGAGAGCATGATTTTGAGATATTTGGTAATATTATTGCTTTGAGAGCATGATTTTGAGATGCTTGGTAATACTATTGCTTTGAGAGCATGATTTGATAAAATTGCCCGAGTTAGGGGTTTTTGATAATGTTTTCACATGCTTTTTCATAAAATTACCCGAATCGAGGCTTGAGTTGACTAATTAAAATGTTTTACTAAAAATGCTCACTTTTTCAGCTTAAATTGATATTGCCTTTTTGAAAATGATTTAAATGTGTTTCAAATGATAAATGCTTCCTTCTACGGTTACTTCCACTATTTTGCCATGCATGAGCATATACTATGATTTACTGAGTTGGGGATTTTGAGATTTTTTGTGCATCCATTGAATCAATATTATATCCATGTTGGATTTGTTGTGAGCATTCACCCCATATTATTATTGATCATGGAAATCTGAGAAAATGGAAGTGCTATTTTGAGAAAGAAAATAAAACACCTTATAAAACCCTTGACCACAAGCTAGGTGGCAAGAGGATGAGATATTGAGCTATGAGATCATGAGATGATGAGATTATGAGATATTGGTATATGGACTGTGAGTTTCCCATGTGTTCTTGTCTGGGAAGCTTCGACTCGGCAAGATATATACGACAGGTTGTGCGACAGTCTTGATTCCACCGTACCACCCTATCATTGCATTTGCATTGTATTGCATCATGTTGCATTGTGGTTGCCTTGTTTGTAGCCATAATTAGTCCACTTGGTGGATATTGGTGTAGATTTACTTGTTTACTTACTCACGTCGTATATATATATATATATATATATGCACAATTGTGACACTAATGTCGATATGGGAATTTCTGTATGCAGGTGGAAGCGTTTCATAGTTTATTTTGTAAGTGTTGGTTATCTACTTAATACTCAGTCGGCCAAGCCTACTGAGTACATGTGATCGTACTCAACCTCTACTTTTGTAACCTTTTGTTGCAGTTTTTACTAGGAGTGATACTTGAGATAGATGATTGATCATGCCGGATTAGCCGATGTTTGAAGTTATGGTGAGATCCTGCCCTCCAGGTCATCACTAGGAGCTTCATATTTTATTTATGTCTTTATGTATATTTCAAAGACAAGTGTTGTATTTCAGATTCAAATATTGTATTAGAATGCTCTTTAGTGTTATGATACCAGGTTTTGGAAATTCTTTGTGTACTTTTGGCTTTTCTTTATTTATGGCCTGACTTCCTTCATGAAATCTCGCTTTAGTATTTCTTTCTCTTTTTCACAATATTTAAGATATGTTGATATATTTCTTTCGTCTTACACACTGAGACTTGGGTTGGGTATGTGCCATCATGACCTCAATTTCTATGCCGTGACAATTTTATGATGTTTTGTCCATGTGGGGACTTACTTTGTGTTGTTATGCTCGAGTGGGGGCCTTATGTGATATTATCTATTTGAGAATGTTTATTTGTGATATTGCCCGAGTTAGGGGTTGAGTTGATATTTTCACATGCCTTACATGAGATCGCCCGAGCTAGGGGTTTGAGATAAGTTGGCTAGTATATTTTACTTGAGATGCCTTATTTTGAGGCTTGAAAATGAGATTATCATGTTTTAAATGACTTATGCATATTTTAAATGATAAATGCATCTTGAAAATGAATTCTTCCACTGTTTTGCTACATATTAGCTTATACCATGATTTTACGAGATCTGGGAATTTTGAGCTTATTGTGTGAATCCATTGAATTGATTATATCTTTATATTGTATCTGTTGTGAGCATTCATACTTATTCATCATATGTTTGTGTGTGTGTGTGTATATATATATATATATATATATATGTTGTTGTTGTTGTTCATGGAAATCTGAGAAAGTGGAAGTGCTTTTTTATGAAAGAAAGTGAATCACCTTATAAAATCTTGACCACGAGCTAGGTGGCAAGATGATGAGATATTGAGATTATGAAACATTGAGTTGATGAGATATTTGGTATATGGATGGTGAGTCCCCCATGGGTTCTTGTTTGGGAAGCTTTGGCTCGACAAGATATATACGACAAGTTGTGCGACAACCTTGATTCCAACGTACCACCCTATCATTGCATTGCATCATATCATGTTGTGGTTGCCTTGTTTGTACTTGTGATTAGTCCACTTAGTTGGATATTAGTGTAGAATTATCTATTTACTTTACTCACACCGTTCTATATACAATTGCAGCACCGATGCCGATATGTGACTTTTCTGTATGCAGGTGGAGTGGTTCGTAGTTTATTTTATAAGTATTTGTTGTCTATTTTACTCAGTAGGCTAAGACTACTGAGTATGTATAGATCGTACTCACTCCTACTTCTGTTACCCTTTTGGTGCAGATCCTAGTTAGAGTGTCTACATAGTGGCTGATTGTCTAGCGGTATTGTAGATTCGGAGCTGTGGTGAGATCCTACCTTTCAGATCATCATCAGACTCCTTCTTTTATGATTATGCCTTTATTCTTTTGATTTTGGAGACATTGGTGTATTGTACTCAGATTTTGTACTACTTAGATTACTCTTGAAGCTTATGATACCAATTTTTGGGGATCTGTTTCACCGTGTATTTGAGTTATTTAATGTTTTGGCTTGAATTCGCTCAAGAAGTCTCGCTTTTATGGATTTATTCTCTTTTTTCGTAATTTGAGCATATTTCGTATATTATAGAATTGTCTTTCTTCGACTTATACACCGGGGCTTGGGGTGGGGTGTGTGCCATCATGATCTCAATTATGGGTCGTGACAGGTGACCCTTTAGAACCTATTGTGGTGCCGTAATTCTGGTACTTGGGGACTTCTACTAAAGGTCTCAGCCTAACTGACGGGTGAGCCTTCATCCCAGCGTCCACTCGGTGCTAAGTACTACTCCCAACTGAATATAAACTGGCATATTAAATTGCTCAGTAATTCTGATGTTTCAAGACTGAAAGATAAGTGCTTTATTTGAAAGCATCATGAATATGTGGAACTGACAACTGAGATATACAACTAATAGTTCATACAATCCTAAGGATTGGGTGTTCATAACCCAACAAGCTTTTCTATAGCTATTAGGATTCATAAAGGATTTAAATCCTGAAAATATACTGATAATTCATGAGTAGTCAGTAAAGTTACTGAATTTCATGCATAAACCTGCCATTATATACTAGTAATCATAGGAGACTGAAATATAAGAAGAAACATGGATTTGGGGTAAACCCTAGATTATACTACTTGAAAATAACCGAGGTTTCTAAGTTTTCTTCGGACAAAATGGGTGAAAGGATACCCACTGTTGAAATCCCACATACCTGTGGAGATTTTCTTGCTAATCTCATTTAAATTTGGAGCTTGGAGATGAAGAACCCTAGTTCTTGACTTTGAGAAGAAGAGTCACTTGTTCTCTCTTGATTTTCTCTAAGTATCGATGTAATTTGAGTAATGAGGGAATTAGGGTAATAGTAACTTAATAAATCAGCCTTGGGGTACTTAAAACGACATGGCTTAGGTGTTTTAATCTTGGGAAAAGACTAGAATAACCCTCATAAAACATAACTAAAAAATCTGCGACGGGCCATCCCACTATCGTGGGATCTTTCTACGACCATGGGTGGTGGTCATGGGATGGGTGCTGATTTTGGGATTCTCTTGACTTGGTCAGATGAGCCACGGTACGAATCACATAACCCACCTACGATCGTACCTTGGTTTGTAGGTTCCAAGTCCAAGCCGTATCAACTAGAGAACCTTTGATCGTACCTAAGATCGTGGTTTCAAGCCAAAATCATGGTACCTTTTGTGGTAGGGAAGTATATATGTCAACATTCAGGTGTTTGGGGCTATTTAGATTAGAAAAGAAGATAGTACGATCGTACTATCTTCGTACGGTCATGGTATCCCCTCGTGGGATCTCATTGCTGGATAGTTTGACAGTGCTTCACTAAAATGGCCATAAAATTTTACTTCGATATCGGATGAAGGAGAAATTGGATGAGTTGGAAAGAGGATTCAAATACCTTTCTTTTTGTAGATCTTGAGCTCAAGAATTCTATTAAATCTAGGAGATATGACCGTTTAAAGTTGACTAATGAAAGATTCTTCACAAAAAATCAATCGCTAAGGCACATTTCAACTTGACCATGAGCTAGGAGTTACTTGTAGCCTTAATACATGTCTAAATCACTTCATACACTATAAAAACATGACATTTGGTTCCACATTTACTTGAAGCATGGTTCTAATATATGTCTAGATTTTTAGGGTGTTACAATATCTCCTCATTGTGGTCATTCATCCCCGAATGAAAACTACTAAGCTAAAAAGATAGGGAAAGAGCTATAATTCCAACACTGAGTTTCTGAGAGTTGAATACTGACATGAAAACTGAATCTACAATTGAAACATGGATCGAACTAGATTTATGAATGCATGCTATGACTGAGAGTAACTGAGTTACATGAGACTGAAAGAATTGATTAAGGGGAAATTATTACCTAAAGCTAGAATGGAATCCGAAGAGAAAAGATGGGAGTACTTGGTCATCATCTATCATCATATCTGCCTCTGCTTCCCAAGTAGCTCCCTCAACTAGCTGATTTATCCAAAGAACTTTCACTGAAGAGACCTCCTTTTTCCTTAACGTATGAACCTGATGGTAAATAATCTCAATCGAAATCTCCTCATTAGAAATACTATCTTTCATACCCACACTCTCCAAAGGTACAACTAAAGTCGGATCACCAATGCACTTTTTCAACAAAGACACATGGAAAACTAGATGCATAGATGCTAACTCTATTAGCAAATCCAACTCATAAGGCACATCACAGAAATGCCATAGAATTCTATAAGGACCAACATAGCAGGGACTGAATTTCTCTTTCTTACCAAACCTCATTACCCCTTTGATGGGCGAAATTTTCAAAAAAACCCAATCATCAATAGCGAACTCAAGCTCTCTCCTCCTCACATTTGCATAAGATTTCTGTCAACTTTGAGCTACTTTTAGTCTATCTTTAATAAGCTAAACTTTCTCTATATCCTCAAGAACTAAATCAGGCCGTATCAAGGTTACCACACCAACCTCAAACCATCCTATAGGAGATATACACTTCCTACCATAAAGCACCTCAAATTGAGCTATCTGAATACTGGAGTGATAAATGTTATTGTAAGAAAACTCAATGAGAGGCAAGTGATCATCCCAATTATCTTTAAAGTTGATCACACAAGCTCTCAACATGTCCTCCAAAGTTCGAATAGTCTGCTCGGTCTGACCGTCCATCTGTGGGTGAAAAGTTATGCTAAGTTTAACCCGAGTGCCGAGACCTTTCTGAAAGGACTTTCAAAATTATGAAGTAAACTGAGTACCCCTATCTAAAATGATGGATAATGTAACTCTATACAATCTAACCAACTCTTAGATGTAATGTCTAGCATAATCCTCCACTGCAAATGAGGTCTTAACTGGAAGAAAATATGCTAACTTAGTCATCTGGTCTACTACTACCCATATAGAATCATATTGTCAATGCGTATGGGGCAAATCTGTAATAAAGTCCATATTTATCTCTTTCCACTTCCAGGTAGGAATACTGATATCTTGAGTCATACCTCCCGACCTCTGGTTCTCAACCTTAACCTACTGACAATTCATACACTTAGCCACAAATTTCGCGATGTACCTCTTCATGCCATTCCACCAATAAACTTCCCATAGATCACGTTACATTTTAGTCATCTGGATGAATAGAGTATCGAGAACTGTGAGCTTCTACTAAATTATGCTGCCTCAAACCATCAATATCTGGAACACAAAATCAATCCCGGTAGCAAAGCACATTATCTCTTTCTTTGGAGAAGGCCTCCACGCTCTTATTAAGAACTTCTTCCTTTAACTCAAATAATATCGGATCATCATCTTGCTTTGATTTAACATCCATCACAAGAGATGATTCTGAACTATTCTGAACTGTAACTCCACCATCTATTGAGTCCACCAGATGGACTCCCAAACAAGCAAGTTTGTGAACATCATAAACTAACTCCTTATTCTCTTCAATATGAGCAACACTATTCATGGATAATCTGCTAAGGGCATCGGCCACTTCATTGGCTTTACCTGGATGATACAAAATACTTATGTCATACTCCTTTAATGATTCAATCCATCTCCTGTGATGAAGATTCAAATCATTCTGAGTTAACACGTACTAGAGACTTTTATGGTTTATAAACATATCCACATGGACACCATAGAGATAGTGCCTCCAAATCTTTAAGGCAAAAACTACTACTGCCAACTCAAGCTCATGAGTCGGGTAATTCTTCTTATGAACTTTGAGTTGATAGGAGGCATACACTATAACCTTGGCATGTTGTATCAACACACAACCAAGGCCAATTCTAGAAGCATCACAATATACTATGAACCTATCTGAACCCTCTAGTAGAGTCAAAATTGGAGTTGAGGTGAGTCGAGTCTTCAACTCATGAAAACTCTTCTCACAAGAATTGGACCACTGAAATTTGACCTTTTATTGAGTCAATCTAGACATAGGAGAAGAAATAAAGGAAAATCCTTCAACAAATCATCTGTAGTAACCAACTAAATCCAAGAAACTCCTGATATCTAATGGAGAGAAGGGTCTAGGATAGTTCCTAATAGCTTTGGTCTTTTGAGGATCAACCTGAATACCCTCACTAGAGATGATATGACCAAGGAATGCTACTGACTTCAACCAGAATTCACACTTGCTAAATTTAGCAAGCAACTGGAGGTCCTTAAGAATTTGCAAAACAATCCTCAAATAGTCTGTATGCTTTTCCTATTCATCAAGTCCAAATAATATTTGAACACCGTATTCATCAAATCCATAAGAGTTCAGGATCATTCATTAGTCCAAAAGACATAACAACAAATGCATAGTGATCATATCGAGTTTTGGAGGCTGTCTTTGGAATGTCACATTCTCTGACTCTAAGTTGATGATATCCTGATCTAAAGTCTATCTTATAAAATAAACTGGCACCCTGAAGCTGGTTGAACAAGTCATCAATCCTGGGTATGGGATACTTATTATTAATTGTGACTTTTTAAGTTGGCAGTAATCAATGCACATTCTGAGAGAATCATCTTTATTACGTACAAAGAGAACTGGAGCACACCATAGAGAAATGCTAGATCTGATGAAACATTTGTCTAAAAGATTCTTCAACTGAATTTTCAACTCCTTAAGCTTAGCTAGAGCTATTCTATATAGATAAATAGAGATAGGTTGCGTATCTGGAAGAAGGTTTATGCCAAAGTCAATTTCCAGCTCGAGAGGGACTCCGAGAAGATCTTCAGGGAATACTTCTGGGAACTCATTCACCACTAAAACTGACTGAAGGGTTGGGGCTTTGGACCTAGAATCCTTAACCCATACTAGATGATAAATGCAACCCTTAGAAATTATTTTTCTAACCTTAAGGTATGAGACAAACCGACCTATAGGAGCTGAATTACTACTCTTCCATTCTAGGACTGGTTCATTTGGAAAATGAAATTTAATGACTCTAGTTTTATAGTTGATTGAGGCATAACATGTATGTAACTAGTCCATGCCAAGAATGACATCGAGATCAAGCATGTCTAATTATACTAGATCAACTGTGGTTTGGTATCACCTACATTAGTCAAAATAAAGATCAAAGGTAGTCTTAGATTGACATTCTTCCTTGACTACTTTATGAGTTTAGGTTCAAGTCTGATAATTTATGATTCACTTTAATACCATATGGAATAACTTTCTTATTATGATCACAGTCATTTATGAGTTATAATTCAAGTCTGGCATCTATCACATTTGTGGGTTGATGAAAGATTTGGGTATGTTATTACTAGTCAGCATTATTTACGAATATTATTATGTTATCTCTCCTTGTTTGGATTCATCGGGCTTATAGGGGCTTGGTCGAATGGTTTCTCTCTTGTTGCACCTTCTAGGCTTCTAGAGGCCTAGTTAGGTTGTGTTATTATTATGTAATTTAGAATATTCTTCTGCATATTTATTATAGTTGTTGACTTTGGAGTATTATCTTATATATTGACCTAACCCTTGACTTCATCTTATTTTCTCACATCTTATTATGTTTTTATTATAATTTAGCTCAATCGGCCTATGATGCCTACTGATTACCCATTGTTTTGATACTTATACTACACTTCTGTATCATTTTCCGACATAGATCCGAGCACGAGTACACAACATTGACGACGTTGTCTAGTTGTTGTGATATCTGGAGATAGGGTGAGCTTTTAGAGCTGGAGCTGACTTTCTCTCGTTCTGATATTGTGGGATAGTCTTTTTTTATTCGAGATTGTTGTTTATTGATACTATTTAGTACTCTTTATTCTTTTGTCTAGTGGCTCTTTTAATGACCATACCAAGTCTTGGGGAATACTCATTTGGCTTTCCCCGTAGTACATTTTATGTATTTTATCATACCTATCTATGACTATTCTGCTTTATTGATTTATGTCTTGCTTCATGAGTTTAAGTTTTTTTCCAGATAGCCCATTGCTTCAAACTCTGGGCCATGGTTTGGCTTACCTACTGATGGGTTAAGGTAGGTGCCATCATGACCTGAGAAATTAGGTTGTAATAGATTGGTATTAGAGCCTAGGTTCACCGGTATTATTGGTATAAGATCAAGTGTCTAGTAGAGTCCTATGAATTGGTGCAATGACATCTGTAACCTATATTCAGGAATTTATACGACACTTTGAGGAAAACTTCCCTTCTTCATTCATTATCGTGGGATGAGTCTATGTTGGTTTCTAGTTCTTAGTTGTTTCACTCTTTCACAGATGTCTAGCACGTGAGCTACTACCACTACTGGGGACAGAGATCCCAAGCCTGCTGCTAGGTCGCCAGTTAAAGGTCGGGGTCGACCTATAGGTCGAGGTCAGGCTAGAGCCACAACACAAGCTAGGGGTTGGGACACAGAGCATTCGACAGACCCAGTTATAGCTCTAGACCCAGGGATAGCTCCAGAGATTCCACTGCGACAGCAACCATCGATGGTTCAGAGGTGAATCCCAGGCCCCGCCAGGGTTTATATCTTCCTTCGCTCTCAGAGATATAAGCCCCGAATAGAACTGGCAGTTACCAGGCATTCCAGAACAAGTTCAATATCAACAAATCATTAACTACAAACCACTAATAGAACTTGCTTTCTTACATTACCACACACGTATTACCTCCTAAAATCTATGTATTCCATACACGGATGGATTATAAGTCTTTTTTTTTTTTACAAAATCACTTTACGAGACATACATAGGTTGGACGGACCACTAATAGAACTTTCTTTCTTACATTACTACATGTTTATTATCTCCTATCATCTATGTATCCCATACTCGAATGTATTTTTGGAGTGTCTTTGACTACTAAATCACTTTACGAAACATACATAGGTTGGACGAACCACTAATAGAACTTCATTTGTAACATTACTACACGTGAAGTACCTCCTAACATCTATGTATTCCATACTCGAGTGGATTATTCGATTCTCATTGTCCACTAAATCACTATACGAAATATATACATAGGTTGGACGGACCACTAATAGAACTTGGTTTCTTACATTATTACACGCATATTACCTCCTAAAATCTATGTTTTCCATACACGGATGGATTATCGGACTTTATTTGTCTACAAAATCACTTTACGAGAACTACATAGGTTGGAAGGACCACTAATAGAACTTGGTTTGTTACATTACTACACGTGCATTATCTCCTACCATCTTTGAATCCCATACTCGGATATATTTTTGGAGTGTCTTTGTCTACTAAATCACTTTACGAGACATACATAGGTTGGACAGAGTTTGTAACACCACTACATGTGTATTACCTCCTAACATCTATGTATTACATACTCGGATGGATTATTAGATTCTCATTGCCCTCTAAATAACTATATGAGATATATACATAGGTTGGACGGACCACTAATAGAACTTGGTTTCTTACTCTATTTCACGCGTATTACCTCCTAACATCTATGTATTCAATACTCGGATGGATTATAGTAGTTTCTTTGACTAGTATATCACTATACGAGACATGCATAGGTTGTTCTGACCACTAATAGAACTTGCTTTCTTACATTACCACACATTACATAGGTTCAAAGGACCACTAATAGAACTTGGTTTGTTACATTACTACACGTGTATTATCTCCTACCATCTATGAATCCCATATTCGGATGTATTTTTGGAGTGTCGTTGTCAACTAAATCACTTTACGAAACATACATAGGTTGGACGGACAACTTATAGAACTTGGTTTGTAACATTACTACACGTGAATCACCTCCTAAAATCTATGTATTCCATTCTCGAATGGATTATTAGATTCTCATTGTCCACTAAATCACTATACAAGATATATACATAGGTTTGACGGACCACTAATAGAACTTGGTTTCTTACTTTATTACACGCATATTACCTCCTAAAATCTATGTTTTCCATACACGGATGGATTATTGAACTTTATTTGTCTACAAAATCACTCTACGAGAACTACATAGGTTGGACGGACCACTTATAGAACTTGGTTTGCACATTACTACATGTGTATTACCTCCTAACATCTATGTATTCCATACTCGGATGGATTATTAGATTCTCATTGTCCTCTAAATCATTATATGAGATATATACATAGGTTGGATGGACCAATAATATAACTTGGTTTCTTACAAAATTACACACGTATTACCTCCTAACATCTATGTATTCAACACTCGGATGGATTATCGTAGTTTCTATGACTAGTATATCACTATACGAGACATGAATAGGTTGTACTGACCACTAATAGAACTTGCTTTCTTACATTACCACACACGTATTACCTCCTAAAATCTATGTATTCCATATATGGATGGATTATCAGTCTTTCTTTGTCTACAAAATCACTTTATGAGACATACATAGGTCGGAAGGACCACTAATAGAACTTGGTTTGTTACATTATTACACGTTTATTATCTACTATCATCTATGTATCCCATACTCGTATGTATTTTTGGAGTGTCTTTGTCTACTAAATCACTTTACGAAACATTCATAGGTTGACGGACCACTAATAGAACTTGGTTTGTAACATTACTAAATGTTTATTACCTCCCAAAATCTATGTATTCCATACTCGGATGGATTATCTTGGTTTCTTGGACTTGTATTTCACTATACGAGACATACATAGGTTGGATGAACCACTAATAGAACTTGCTTTCATACATTACCACACACGTATTACCTCTTAAAATCTGTGTATTCAATATTTGGATGGATTGTCGGAGTTTCTTTGACTAGTATATCACTATACGAGACATACATAGGTTGGACGGACCACTAATAGAACTTGGTTTGTAACATTACTACACGTGTATTACCTCCTAACATCTATGTATTCCATACTCTGATGGATTATCTGAGTTTCTTGGACTTGTATATCAATATACGAGACATACATAGGTTGGACGGACCACTAATAGAACTTGCTTACATACATTACCTCACACGTATTACCTCCTAAAAGGTATGTATTCAATACTAGGATGGATTATCAGAGTTTCTTTGACTAGTATATCACTATACGAGACATACATTGGTTTGATGGACCACTAATAGAACTTGGTTTGATACATTACTACACGTGTATTACCTCCTACCATCTGTGTATCCCATATTTAGATGTATTTTTGGAGTGTCTTTGTCTACTAAATCACTTTACGAGACATACATAGGTTGGACGAACCACATATAGAACTCGATTTATAACATTACTACACGTGTATTACCTCCTAACATCTATGTATTCCATACTTGGATGGATTATTAGATTATCAATGTCCACTAAATCACTATACGAGATATATACATAGGTTGGACGACCCAATAATAGAACTTGGTTAGTTACATTACTACACGTTTATTATCTTCTATCATCTAGGTATCCCATACTCGGATGTATTTTTGGAGTGTCTTTGTCTACTAAATCACTTTACGAGACATACATAGGTTGGACAGACAACTAATAGAACTTGGTTTGTAACATTACTACACGTTTATTACCTCCTAAAATATATGTATTCCATACTCAGATGGATTATCTGAGTTTCTTTGGCTTGTATATCACTATATGAGACATACAGAGGTTGGACGGACCACTAATAGACTTGCTTTCATACATTACCGCACATGTATTACCTCCAAAAATCTACGTATTCAATAAAAGAATGGATTATAGGAGTTTCTTTGACTAGTATATCACTATACGAGACATACATAGGTTGGACGGATGACTAATAGAACTTGGTTTGGTACATTACTACACGTGCATTATCTCCTACCATCTGTGTATCCTATATTCGGATGTATTTTTGGAGTGTCTTTGTCCACTAAATATCATTACGAGACACACATAGGTTGGACAAACCACATATAGATCTCTGTTTATAACATTACTACACGTGTATTACCTCCTAACATCTATGTATTCCATACTTGGATGGATTATTAGAATCTCATTGTCCACTAAATCACTATACGAGATATATACATAGGTTGGATGACCCACTAATAGAACTTGGTTTGTTACATTACTACATGTTTATTAGCCCCTATCATCTATGTATCCCATACTCGGATGTATTTTTGGAGTGTCTTTGTCTACTAAATCATTTTATACATAGGTTGGACGGACCACTAATAGAACTTGGTTTGTAACATTACTACACGTTTATTACCTCCTCAAATCTACGTATTCCATACTATGATGGAATATATGAGTTTCTTTGACTTGTATATCACTATACGAGACATACATAGTTTGGACAGACCACCAATAGAACTTGCTTTCATACATTACCGCACACGTATTACCTCCAAAAATCTTCGTATTCAATACTAGTATGGATTATCGATCTTTCTTTGACTAGTATATCACTATACGAAACATACATAGCTTGGACGGTCCACTAATAGAACTTGCTCTCATACATTACCACATACGTATTACCTCCTAAAATCTAAGTATTCAATACTAGAATGGATTATCGGAGTTTCTTTGACTAGTATATCACTATACGAGACATACATAGGTTTGACGGACCACTAATAGAACTTGGTTTGTAACATTACTACACGTGTATTACCTCCTAACATCTATGTATTCCACACTTAGATGGATTTTCTGAGTTTCTTTGACTTGTATATCACTATACGAGACATACATAGGTTGGACGGACCACTAATAGAACTTGGTTTTGTTACGTTACTACACGTGTATTATCTTCTACCATCTATGTATCCCATATTCAGATGTATTTTTGGAGTGTCTTTGTCTACTAAATCACTTCATGAGACATACATAGGTTGGACGGACCACTAATAGAACTTGCTTTCATACATTACCACACATGTATTACCTCTTAAAGTGTATGTATTCAACACTAGGATGGATTATCGGAGTTTATTTGATTAGTATAGCACTATACGAGACATACATAGGTTGGACGGACCACTAATAGAACTTGGTTTGATACATTCCTACACGTGTATTATCTCCTACCATCTGTGTATCCCATATTCGGATGTATTTTTGGAGTGTCTTTGTCCACTAAATCACTTTACGAGACATACATAGGTTGGACGGACCACATAAAGAACCTGGTTTATAACATTACTACACGTGTAGTACCTCCTAACATGTACGTAATCCTTACTTGGATGGATTATTAGATTCTCATTGTCGACTAAATCACTAGACGAGATATATACATAGGTTGGCTGACCCAGTAATAGAACTTGGTTTGTTACATCACTACACGTTTACTATCTCCTATCATCTATATATCCCATACTCGTATGTATTTTTGGAGTGTCTTGGTCTCCTAAATCAGTTTACGAGACATACATAGGTTGGACGGACCACTAATAGAACTTGGTTTGTAGCATTACTACTCGTTTATTACCTCCTAAAATCTGTGTATTCCTTACTCAGATGAATTATCTGAGTTTCTTTGACTTGTATATCACTATACGAGACATACATAGGTTGGACGGTCCACTAATAGAACTTGCTTTCATACTTTACCACACACGTATCACCTCCTAAAATCTATCTATTCAATGCTAGGATGGATTATCGTAGTTTCTTTGACTAGTATATCACTATACGAGACATACATAGGTTGGACGGACCACTAATAGGACTTGGTTTGTTACATCACTACACGTGTATTATCTCCTACCATCTATGTATTCCATATTCGGATGTATTTTTGTAGTGTCTTTGTCTAATAAATCACTTCACGAGACATACATAGGTTTGACGGACCACTAATAGAACTTGGTTTATAACATTACTACACGTGTATTACCTCCTAAAATCTGTGTATTCCATACTCGGATGGATTATCTGAGTTTCTTTGAATTGTATATCACTATACGAGACATACATAGGTTCGATGGACCACTAATAGAACTTGGTTTGTAACATTACTACACGTGTATTACCTCCAAACATCTATGTATTCCATACTCGAATGGATTATCTGAGTTTCTTTGACTTGTATATCACTAAACGAGACATATAGTTGTTGGCTTGGGTTAATTTCATCTTTTCACATATAATACTCCTAGTTATAAAGACTGAATATGTATTGAAAGCAGACGATTATTACTGACAGAAAAAGCTAAATATATATAGTTACATCCACTAAGAAGGCTTCTAACGAGATACTAATAATGTATCCTAACTAAATAATATATGTTGAAGTGTAATTATAAATAAATACTAATGACTAATCATAGTAAACTGAACGACATGTTCCAATACGCCCCCTCAAGTTAGGCGATGGGTCACTAAGCCTAACTTGGACAAATTTTCCTCAAATGCAGGTTTAGGCAGTGCCTTGGTGAGAGTGTCATATATTTGATCAGCACCATGGACATGAACAACACGAACCCTTTTGCTTTTAACATAGTGGTGAATAAAGTAAAAGTCCACTGTAGCATGCTTCACACGACTGTGAAATACAAGGTTCTTGCTCATGAATAAGGCACCAAGATTTTCACAATAAATGGTAGGCATCTGATGTACTGGAAAGCGTAACTCATTCAAGAGATTGGTAACCCACATGGTTTCAGAGAAGGTATTAGCAACTGCTCGATATTCAGATTTAGTGGAGGAGCGAGAGATGGTGTTTTTCTTCTTCGAGGACCAACTAATCTAATTGTGACCAAGGAATAAGATGTAACCAGAGGTAGATACACGACCAACAATGCCCCCGCCCCAATTTGCATCATAATATACATGCAGATTGATGTCATTGATAGGAGTCACACGTAGACCTAGGTGGATCGTACCATAAAGGTAGCGAAGAACACGTTTCACAGTTTTCCAATGAAGGTTTGATGGTGCCTGCATAAACTGAGATAATTTGTTGACCGCATAGTTGATGTCTGGTCTAATGAACAACAATTATTGAAGTCTGCCTAAAACTTGATGATAGCGAGTTGCATCAGTCATGTGAGTGCCATCAAATGGGGTTAGCAGTTCAGAAACACTCATTTGTGTTTGAACGCTTTTGCAGTCATTCATCAGTTCATCATTCAAGATCTCATTCACATAGTTCGCTTGAGTGAGAATTAGGCTGTTAGAGTTGTGTATCACTTCAACACTAAGAAAATGGTGAATGTTACCTAAATCCTTAATAGAGAAGTGGGAGGAAAAAGAGTGGATGACTTGATTGATGCTAAGGTTGTTGTTCCTAGTAACAATGATGTCATATACATAAACAAGGACAAACAGGGTGTCACCTAGACCATGTCTGACAAGGAGCTAGGCATCCTATTTAGTCTTAACAAAGCCCATGGATGAAAGGTGACTTGTGAGGGCATTGTACCACGCCCGAGGATCCTATTTTAGGCCATAGATTGCCTTATGTAATCGAAATATATGGGTCAGGCTGGTATCACTATTAAATCCCAAATGTTAGTCCAGGCCACCCTTGAGAAAAGCATTATTGACATCAAGATAACAAAGGTTCCAGTTGTGGTGAAGTTCTATAGAGAGAACAATGCGAATTTTGGTTGGCTTGACGACCGGGCTGAAGTTTGAGTGGAAGTCAATGCTCTGACTCTGAGTGAAGCCTTTTGCAACCAAGCGTGCTTTTTATCTATCAATGGACCCATCTGCATTTCTTTTAATCTAGAAAAGCCACTTGCAAGAGATAATATTTTTAGTCAGATCATGAGGAACAATTTCCCATGTCTGGTTTTTAATTAGAGCATCAAGTTCCTATTTTATCATCTCATGCCACTCGGGATGTTTTTGGGATTGTTTCACAGTGGTGGGTGGGTTGGTGGGATTTAAGTTTGCTAGATAATCAACTATTTGTTACGATTTGGAGATGTTGTTTTGAGAGTGAGTGACAAGAAGGGTAGGGTGAGATAGAGAGTGAGGTGGGGAAGAGACAAGTTATGAATTAGGAATAGGGCAAGCAGGCTAAGGTGTCATTGGTGGTTATCAGTTAGTGTTGCGATATTTGTAAATGATAAAGGGAGGGAAGCTGGTGGGATTGGGTGTTTTTGTGCATTATGGGAAAAATATATAGTGTTCCAGGGTGGCAGTGGATGTGTAGATTGGTTTTGACATGGATTCTCCAGATGAAGAGTTATTAAAGGAGAGGGAGAGAGATATATACCTGGAGAAGGAGACGCGTCCACAGCTGAAGCACTGTCGGAGAAAGACTGGGAGTCTGAGTTTGCCATGGATTAGGATGGACAGGAAGAAGAAGCCACCACATGGCATTATTTTACCAATGAACGTGAGTTTGTTTCCAATGGTTGAGGTAAAGTTGTAACTATAGTAAGCTTGGGTGTGGGTTCTAAAGAATTTAAAATTTTAGTATTTACCCATTCCATGTGAGACGATTTAATGGGAATATTCGAGAATAAAGTTTTAAAAAGAAAGACAATTTCAACAAAATTAACATCTCGGGATAAGTACACCTTCGCTGAAATTAGGTCAAAACATTGGTGTCAATGATGAGACAGGAAGAAGCCAAGATAGACACCTGGGCTAGATTTTGGTTCAAGTTTATTTTTGGCATATGGTTTAAGCCATGGGTAATATAAGTAACTAAAGACCTATAGGGAGCTACAGTCAGGTGATTTTCCAGTTAATCATTGCAATGGGGATTGATTATCTTAGTGAGGAGTGGGCAGGCAGTTATAAGATAGACAGTGTGATGACATGTAAAGGACCAGAATTGAGGTTAAAGGGACGCTTCATGTAGTAGTGTTTTTGATGTATCGATAATATACCGATGTCGTCTTTCTACAAGTGCAACTCATTGAGGTGTATAGGGTGGGCTTGATAGGTGTTCAATGACATGAAGAAAGATATAAGAGTCAAGAATTTTATACTCTCCTCTGCCATTAGTGTAAAGATATAGAATTTTGGTGTCAAAATGTTTTTCCATCAGAGGATGGAATTTTTGAAAGATCACTTTGATGTCACTTTTATTTTTAATGTATAAAGACAAGTGCATTTCGTATAATGCCTAACAAAAATACAATAATAAAGCTTCTTGTCAAGATATAAAACTGGCGATAGCCCCCATAAATCACTAAAAATTATTTGAAGCGGTTTAGAGCTACACAAAATAATTTGGTAAATGGATGCCAATGGGCTTTATTTGATAAGCAAGAATTCCAATAAAATAATTTGTCTTGCTCATGGAATGGTAGCGAGAATTTATTCAAAATAAACCTAAGAACTCTAGAATGAGGTGACCCAAACGTTGGTGCCAGGTGGTGACCTTGAAGAGGTAGGACCAGCCCAGACTCCTCCAGTTCCAGCTAGCATTCTGGTACTTTAGGATTTATTGGTTAGATTGTTAGCTCGATTGAATGGTGTACCCTATCCTAGTATTATTTTATGTGCATCTGGTTCTTCTTATGTTGTTGGTGTTGTACCACCAGTTCAAGGTCCTAGTGTGGGAGTTTGGATTCTCGAATCTCATTCAACGCCATCTATTGCTCCTTCGAGATTTTTGGGCTCACCTATTTCTGTTAGTGTGGCCATGTCTGCTTCTAAGCAGAAGAACTTTGAGATGTTTGTCAGATTAGTGCCTCCCAATTATGGTGGTATGACTGGTGAGTAGGCTTATGACTTTTTGACTGAGTGTCAAGATAGGTTGTTCAACTTGGGTATTTTGCAGACACATAGAGTGTCTTATAGTGTCTATCAGTTCATAAGTGTAGCCAAGGAGTGGTGAAGATTAGTGATTGCTCATAGGCCTATTTGTTCTCCTCAGATGACTTAGGAGCTTTTCATCGATGTATTTCTCGAGAGGTTCGTGCGTTATAGCTTACATGATCAACATAGGTATGAGTTTGATGGGTTAGAGCAGGGCTCCATGACAATTTTTGAGTATGAGGCTCATTTTCATGAGATGTATCATTATGCATTATCTAGTATTCCCATCGAGTTTGAGTGGATCATAGGCTGGCGAATTCGCCTTATATTTAGGAGGGCACAACCTCTTCGGTCATATCAGGTGGTACTTTTCAGAGCATGCGACTATTCCAGGATGATCGAGGGTATTAGCTAGGCCAGACAGAGTGGCGGTGCAAAGAAATTCCGTCTCCAAGGTCAGTTCATGGTCATACATCTAGGGGTCGAGATTATTTGGGTCAAAGAACCCATGGTTATCAGGGTTGACCAGTACATGCTGCGTTATAGGGTACATATGTTAGAGCTTTAGGATTTAAGGGTGCTAGTGGACAAAGATCCAGTCAGACCGGTCATAGATCGCGTAGTGGTTTCTCGAGTCAGGGAGAACATGCAGATTCTTCTAGTTATTCTCATTGAGGTTTTAATCCTAAAGGTTGCTATATTTGTGATGAGTTTTGGCACAAGGCAAAGGATTACCCCAGACATGCTTTTTCTATTATTCAGCCAGGATCTCAGGTTTTGAGCGCTACCCTAGTGTCAGCGAGTAGAGGCAGTACTCAAGGTGCTACAGGTGGTACCAAGGTTAAGCTTAGGGATCTTGTGGTAGTGGTCGCAGTGGTCCTCAATACGGTGGTGGTCGCAGACAGTTCTATGCTCTCCCGAGTCTACCTATTCTTATATATCTACCTATTATCTACCGGTATTTATCCTGTGTGTGAGTTCATTGCAGTACCTATTAGAGTCTCTACCCTAATAGGTGATTCTTTAGTGGTGGGTCGGGTGTACCGTGGGTGTGTGGTGATATTTTTGGGTAGTGAGACTTGGGCAGACCTGATTTTACTTGACATGATTAATTTTAATGTTATCTTGGGTATGGACCGGTAATCTCCCTATCACGTGATTTTAGATTGTTATGCTAAGATCATGACTTTAGCTTATTTGTGTTTACCTTGATTAGAGTGGAGGGGTGCTCCTAGTCCGTGTCCAAAAAGAGTGATATATTTTCTGTGTGATCGTTGCATAATGTAGAAGGGGTGTATGTCTTATCTAGTGCATATTCGTAACACCCTTGTTGAGTCATCTTCTTTGGAGTCTATGAGAGTAGTCAGAGAGTTCACGGATGTGTTTCCTATAGACTTACCTAGTGTTCCTCCAGATTGTAATATCGACTTTGTTCTTGATTTGGAGTTGGGTACTAAGACCATTTCCATTTCCCCTTATAGATAGCTTCGGCTGAGTTAAAGGAATTAAAATAATGATCAGAGGATCTATTGAAGAAAGGGTTTATTAGACCTAGTATTTCACCGTGTGGTGCGCTGGTGTTGTTTGTGAAGAAAAAGGATGATACTATGAGGATGTGTATTGACTACCGTCAATTGAATAAAGTGACCATCAAGAATAAGTATCCTATTCCCCCTGTTGATGATTTATTCGATCAACTTTAAGGTGAGACCTTGTTTTCTAGGATTGACTTGAGATCAGGTTACCATCAATTGAAGATTTGAGCTTCGAATATCCCAAAAATGACTTTTAGGACTCGTTATGGGCATTATGAATTTATGGTCATGTCCTTTAGGTTGACTAATACCCTAGTTGCTTTTATGGATTTGATGAATCGAATGTTTCAGCCTTATTTGGATTCTTTCATGATTGTATTCATTGATGATATTTGGGTTTACTCCAAGAATGAGGCCGATCATGTTCGACACTTGAGGATCGTACGTCATAGTTTGAGAGAAGAGAATTTGTATACTAAGTTCTCCAGGTGCGAATTTTAGCTATATATTTCTTGGGTCATGTGGTGACTAAGGGTGGTATTATGGTAGATCCGGCCAAGGTTTCAGTGGTTTGTGATTGGGCTAAGCCTAATTCCCTTACTGAGATTTTCAATTTGTTCATAGTTTCTCTTCTATTATGGCTCCATTGACCAAGTTGACTTAGAAGACTGTGGTATTCCAGTGGACTAATGAGTGTGAGGCGAGCTTTCAAAAGCTTATTGAGTTGTTGACCTCGGCACTTATTTTGGCATTACCTAAGGAGGGTGTAGCATTTATTATGTTTTGTGATACGTTAGGTGTTGTTTTGGGTGGAGTGTTGATGCAAAAGGAGAGAGTTATAGCCCATGTTTCTCGATAATTGAAGGTGCATGAGAAAAACTACCCTACTCATGATTTGCAGTTAGCCGCAGTGGCTTTTGTGTTAAAGTTATGGCGTCATTACCTCTATGGTGTGAATTGTGAGTTCTTCACCAATCATCGTAGCCTTAAGTATCTCTTTTCTCAGTCGAATCTGAATAGGAGGCAGCGTAGGTGGTTGGAGTTGTTAAAGGATTAAGATCTCATTATTATTTATCATCCGATCAAGGAAAATGTGGTATCAGATGTCTTGAGTAAGTAATCACCGAGTATGGGTAGTTTAGCCTTTCTTAATACAGAGGAAAGACCTTTGGCGTTGAAGGTTCAGTCATTGGCCAAACAGTTGGTTCAGCTTGATATTTCAACACCTCACTGTATTGTGGAATTTGTTAAGGCTATATCTTCTTTGATGGATCAGATTCGTGCTCATTAGTTTTATGATGCCAAGTTGAGAGTGATTGGGGATAAGGTGTTAAGAGGTGAAGCTTAGTCAGCTTCTATAGATCCTGAGGGAGTTTTGAGGATTAGTAGTCGTGTTTGCGTGCCTAGAGTTAGAGGTTGGATGCGTATGCTATTGGAGGAGGCTTATTGTTTTAGATATTCTATTCATCCGAAAGCGGCTAAGATGTTTCATGATTTGAAGCAACACTATTAGTGGTGTGGTATGAAGAAGGAAATTGTAGAGTTCATGTCTAAGAGTTTGAATTGCCATCAAGTGAGCATCAGATACTAGGTGGTTCGGTGCATAGGATGCTGATTTTCGAGTATAATTGGGAGCCCATTACTATAGATTTCGTGGCTGGGTTACCATCGACTTTGGGTAAGCATGATTCTATTTAGGTGATTGTGGATTGATTGACCAAATCAACTAATTTCGTTTCTAAAAATACTAGTTATAATGTGTAGCAGTTGGCCAAGATATACATTCGTGAGCTAGTTCGATTTCTTGGTGTGTCTGATAGAGGTACATAGTTTACCTTGAATTTCTAGAGTTCTATTCAGGAGTAGATGGGCACTAGACTTGAGTTGAGTACAACCTTTCATCCTCAGATCGATAGTCAGTCTAAGCGAACTATTCAAGTTCTTGAGGACATGGTTCGAGCTTGTGTTATGGATTTTGGGGGTTATTGGGACTAATTCTTGCCTTTAGTTGAGTTCTCCTACAATAATAGTTACCATTACAGTATTCAAATGGCTCCTTTTGAAGCTTTATATGGGAGGGGATATATACCCCTCATGAGATGGTTCTATTCATTCGAGGTTCCACCTTGGGGTACGATTTATTAAGAGATTTGATGGATCGAGTTAGAGTTATTCAGTAGAGGCTAATGATTGCCCAGAGTAGGTAGAAAAGTTATGTGGACAGGTGTACTCGGGATGTGTCATTCACTATTAGTGAAAGAGTATTGCTCAAAGTGTCACCCACCAAGGGTGTGATGAGGTTTGGAAAGAAAGGAAAGCTTAGTCTGAGGTTTATTAGTCCTTTCGAGATATTGGAGAAGTTTGGGGATGTGGCCTATAAGTTGGCACTACCCCAAGTCTTTCGGTAGTTCATCTCGTGTTTTATATAACTATGCTTAAGTAATACCATCATGATGATTCCCATGTGATTCAGTGGGATTCGGTTGCCTTGGATCGTGATTTGTCCTTTGAGGAAGAGTTTGTTGCTATCTTGGATAGACAGACTAGACAATTGAGATCCAATCATATTGATTCTATGAAAGTTCAGTGGAGACACATACTTATTGATAAGGCTACATGGGAGGTCGAGTCTGATATGCGTCGTAGATACCCTCCACTTTTCAACTCTTGAGGTACTCTATTTTTTTTCATTTGAGGATGAATACGTGTTTTGGTGGTGGATAGTGTAATGTCCTATTTGGTGAAAATTTACTTTTACATGTGAAATGAACATTTTATCCTTTCCCTTAGCGTTATCATTCATATTATGTATTATGGGGTTGGTTGTCACGGTCCCCGAAGCATTCGAGAGTGATTTTGAGGTTTTGACGCTTTTTGAGGCATTTCATATTAAGGGGAGATCCAAGCATTGTATGGTGATTCTGACTATTTTGTTGGTTTCGAAATGTCTTGTTTGGTCTAGTAAGGTGGTTAGTTCGGGCCCAAGACTTTAGGCTGTGATTTTAGTGTTTTGACGACAACTTGAGAATCTTGCCTAAAAGGGGTTCCGATGGGTATTTCCATGTAAATGATATTTTTTTGGAAATCTGATGATTACATTGAGTCCTGAACATCGAAATTAGTGAGGTACCATATCTGGTTCGTTTCTGTTGGGTCTCGAACGAATTTCGAGGGTCCTTTTGGAGACATCATAGAAACTATTAAAATCAAAAAAGAAGTGACAATAGTTACTATAAGTATATTAAAGAACCCCTTTTTCGAATTCCTATATCACTTAAGAGCCGTGTGAGATGAAAGACTCATGAACGATATTGAATGAGAGAAAGAAGTGAGGAATCCACTTTTCTACTCTGACTTTCCTTATTTCTTTCTAGAATTTATTTTCTTTCACATCTTAGATCTATAAATTGACCTATCTCCATAAAGAAGCCGAATGAAACCAAAGTTTCAAGTTCGGTTTTGAATTAGAGATGTTAAAAAAAATTCGACGTCGACTATAACCCATAGCCTTAAGGATTTCAATGATACCCATGTTGCTATGATTTCAAACATATTTCAAAATTACTTCAAAACTCAGTAAGAAATCAAAAAGGATAAATCAAAATTTTATTTCAGAATCATATTTCTCAATTGAGAAGGAGTCTATGAGTGAAAACCCACGAGTTAAAAACGAGATTCGGATCGAAGAAAAATCATTTTCTCACTTTAGGGAACTTGAAATCCTTGATTTTAAGGTGTTTTGAAGTTGAATTGTAAGAAATTATTTAGAAAAGAGTTTAGGAGTTACACGCACAAATCAACGCAAGAAATATCTCCTAAATCACCTCTCCCGAGCTCCCAAACGAATAAAAATGGTGAAATAATAAAAAAGGGTACGAAGCTTGAAAATAATCTGTCCAACTTCTCAGCGCGATTGCGCAACTTAACGCCGTAGTAACGGTGATGTGGTTACTCGTGAGTGTACCCCAACCCCGCGATCGTGCCCTCCAGAAATTTGCTTCACAGTGATTGTAGTGCTCTGCAACATGCCTTAGCAATTGTAGATTTTTGCTGTATCACAATTGGAATTTATATGTAGTTATACTTGTTTACTTTATTCACGCTGCCCTTTATACAGTTGCGGCATCGATGTCGATGTGGAAATTTTCTGTATGCAGGTTGAAGTGTTTCATAATTTGATTTATTTGTATTGATTTTCTACTTTATCCAGTTGGCTTAACCTACTGAGTACAAGTGAATCATACTTAATCCTACTTATGTACCTTTTTGGTGCAGATCCTAGTACGAGTGGTACGCGAAGTGGTTGATTTGATCATGTAGTGCTGAGCTAGTCGGAGTTGTGGTGAGATCCCCTTTCCGAATAATCATTGAGGCTTCCTCTTGACTTGGATTTATGTCTCGTAAAGTAATTAATGAAAACATCCTTTGCAAATGCTTTTGCAATTGTTCGTCTTTAATAAATCCAAGAATTTCACCTCTGACTATGAAATATGAATGCCCCCGACTGTCCCTGTTAATCATTACTCCGATCCCGAAGGCCAACGTAATAGGACCGAAATACTATAATGTTATCCCATGCTAATGTATACAGAGCGTAGGCTTGCTTTGAGCACTCTAATTTCTTCAAAGTAACAGCGCTGGAGGCACGACCCGGCCAATTAAGGCCAGGAGCGCATTGCCGACAGAAGGGACGAGACGACCGGTGCACACCTAGGGCGGACCGGCCGGCCCATCCCAAAGTCCAACTACGAGCTTTTTAACTGCAACAACTTAAATATACGCTATAGATCCAAGAATTTCACCTCTGACTATGAAATACGAATGCCCCCGACAGTCCCTGTTAATCATTACTCCGATCCTGAAGGCCAACGTAATAGGACCGAAATCCTATAATGTTATCCCATGCTAATGTATACAGAGTGTAGGCTTGCTTTGAGCACTCTAATTTCTTCAAAGTAACAGCGCCGGAGGCACGACCCGACCAATTAAGGCCAGGAGCGCATTGCCGATAGAAGGGACGAGACGACCGGTGCACACCTAGGGCGGACCAGCCGGCCCATACCAAAGTCCAACTACGAGCTTTTTAACTACAACAACTTAAATATACGCTATTGGAGTTGGAATTACCGCGACTGCTGGAACCAGACTTGCCCTCCAATGGATCCTCGTTAAGGGATTTAGATTGTACTCATTTCAATTACCAGACTCATAGAGCCCGGTATTGTTATTTATTGTCACTACCTTCCCGTGTCAGGATTGGGTAATTTGCGTGCCTGCTGCCTTCCTTGGATGTGGTAGCCATTTCTCAGGCTTCATCTCCGAAACCGAACCCTAATTCTCCATCACCCGTCACCACCATGGTAGGCCACTATCCTACCATCGAAAGTTGATAGGGCAGAAATTTGAATGATGCGTCGCCGGCACGATGGCCGTGCGATCTGTCAAGTTATCATGAATCATCGCAGCAACGGGCATAGCCTGCGTCTACCTTTTATCTAATAAATGCATCCCTTCCAGAAGTCGGGGTTTGTTGCACGTATTAGCTCTAGAATTACTACGGTCATCCGAATAGTAGATACCATCAAACAAACTATAACTGATTTAATGAGCCATTCACAGTTTCACAGTCTGAATTTGTTCATACTTACACATGCATGGCTTAATCTTTGAGAC